>SRMA01026799.1:7830-54406 GCA_007224835.1 Danionella cerebrum | reverse complement strand
TCCCAAAAGAAATTTTTAGAAGTGGTGGTACTGAGTACCAGTGAGCACTGGCTCGTTTTAAGCACTGGGCATACAGTGAAATGTTTATGCCCTCAGAATCACGACAGCCCATGCTTAGTCTCTGGCAAAATTGTAACATTTCAATGTCCATGGTTTTAACCCTTTCTAATTTGTGAGAGTGTGTGAAATAAATGTGGTTGATGGGGAGAGGAAGAATATGAGTTCTTCTAAACACTGGCTTGCTCTTTTTTTCCAGAATAGACTCTGATAGGAAGAACAGAGCACCTGCATTTGATCCTCATGTTCCTCTGAAAAAATGATGTGGCTAGCTGTGGCTTTGCCCTTGTTTCACTGACAGATAGTAAGAGTGAAGGCAAACCAGTGTGTATAGTGCACCACTACCATGGGTCACTTTGTTACTGGCTCTTATAAATGCAGCTTTTAATAATACAAAAACATTTTTAATAAGCAAATTTTTGCAGTAGTTAATTGTTGCATTGGCTTTTATTCTTAGTTCATGACCCCTGCCACAATACTCGGTTTTATACCAAACCATATGGTATGCGGTCCTCAGTTCAATACGCTTTTGTGAACCATGTTTTTTCAGTTCCTCATTTGAAAAACTCCTGTATGTATATGTATTATTATTATTATTATTATTACGGTATTTCAAAACGCCTGGCGAATGCATTTCTGGATCAAAGAAATTCAATCTATGAACTTCTCCGTGTGTAAATATCTAATCAGCAAGCGTTGAAGTTAGATGAGCTTCGCTCCCTCAGTCAGCGCTATGAGGCTTTTAAACCTGTGGTTTTGGCTTTGCGGACGAAAACGACAAAGATGAGAGAAGAACGGTAAACAAGAATATCACCATGCGCCAGTAATGTTTTATCAGATGTAATTATACAAAAGGCAACACATGAAACACAACACAGAACAAGAGAGACCCTTTGTGAATAATTAAACTAGTCATATTAATTTAGAATAAATCACAAAATACTGCAGTACTTGCAAAATTTCCTTTTTTTGTTTATTTTAAGCGTACATTTTTGAAGACATTTATTGATGTTTGATTTAGCAAAATTTTATTAAATGTTGAATTCTATAAACAACATTTTATAATCATTGAAACGATACAAAGAAAGATTAAAAATTATTAATCAGCTAAGCCATCCGGACAGAACCAAAAACCATGGTTAAAAACCGAGGTACGTACCGAATCATGAGCTTTGTGTACTGCTGCATTCCAAATATTTACAGCTTCACAACAAAGGATTCTACAACAACCTCGACAAAAATTTTTTTTTATAAAGAATATTGAAAGAAAATGAGGAGAAAAAAAAGATAAGTGGATCGACCAATTTATCGGTCACCAATTACAAGAACATGACATGCCAGGAAAGACACAGCCACCCGCAGGGCCACAGCCAGTGCCCGTCAACCAAAGACACAGCTAATGTGGGCCTAGGACCTGTACACCCACCAGCACCAATCCTCCATCCACTCCCAGTTGGGAGACCACAACCCCAGAGAGAGCATGGTAGACAAAGGTTTGAATATGACAATGTATTTGGTTCTTTATATTTCAGATTCACCCAAAATAAAAATAAAAAAACAGTGTCAATTAATGCTATATAGTTGTCAGATTTAAGGATAAATGCTGTTTTATACATTTCTCCCAGAAACACAAAAATAAAAAGCTTTCAGCAGTCAGACACAAAGGTCTTCCTCTAGCATAATAATGACTGGCTCGTTAAAATCACCATTAATCTAAAACCAGGATTAACTCGTTCTCTGAGATCATTCAAATTATCCCAGCTTCAAACAATGGCACAGTTGGATTAGTGTTGATTTGCTACCAGCTTTGCTCGCTGCCAAGTTCAGTTTGTGTACAATCGAGTCAGCTGTCAGAGGACTTACTGACACCAAAACAACACGACCAGGCTTGAGTCACACGCAGCGTTATTTAAGCAGGTAAAGAGTAACGTAGTAAAACTCGGAGTAAATACGCTTGAGTGTATTCGACCAAAAAGTATAATAGCTTATAATATAATTACCATTAAACTGCTTTAAACCAAGGTTTCCATAAACTCCATCAAGATCTGTCACGTGTGTAGGGAAGGTAATCACTAAACAGTTTCGTTTTACAGTCACTTTAAGACAAAAACACATTTACAATAATAGGATCTTACCTGTGAGTGTTTTTGAAACAGGAGCAGCTTTTGACAAGGTGGCAAATCCCAGAAAACACACACCTCCAAGAGCCTCCATCCTCTCCAGTGCAGCTAATCCAACTATATTTACAGCTATCACATCTAAACAAAAACTATAAAAGGCGCCCAAAACGTCTAATTTACATCACTGTACATCTATATACTTATGTGTACCCTGTCAAAGACTCATTTTAACAGATAATAGTCATGTGTCTCGCTGTGAGCTTTAGCTTATGTAGTGATGTTCCTAAAGCTAAGCTAATGCTAACCGCTACCGGCGTATGGTTTAAGATTATCTTTCATCTTTTGAAACAGCACTTTTCTTGTTCATTACATCTTTAGGATTTTAAATTGTAAGGATATGTCCTTTCCCGACATTGTAAAATTCCTGGTTTCACTGATAAATCAAACGCGCTGTAAACATGAAGGTTCAGCATCACCTTTCCGCAAGAACGCCATGTTTAGTGTCGTCACTGACACGTCATGAGAGCCTCGCGTTGATGCCGGAAACTGTAATGCCGCTTGTTTTTTTTGTCGAATATTTATTTGTATTCGGTTGCTTTTTCTATAGTTTCTATGAATTATTTTGTAATATAGGGCGGAATAATTGACTGTAATTAAAAAATTAAGAAAAAAAAAATGAAAAAAGAAAAAACTGTCACAGTCATATTCTGTATGTTAAATAAAAAAAAAATGTTAAACCTAGAAAAAGTAGGAAAAAAGTCTCACTGTCATATGCTTTATACAATGTGCGTTATGCAAATATTTGGCTAATAAGCTAAAAGAAAAATTTAAAACCTAAAAAGTTGAAAAGGTCTACTTATACTTAAAAAGTTGAAAAGGTTACTCGTATAATCCACCATTCCAGGAATCTCTCTAAATGGCCAGCCACTTAAGCTCGGTTTAAAGTCTTCGTCAAGCCATGTGTAACCATGCGTACTCCCAAGCTACTCTGGGTTCTGGACCATGCAGCACTCCCAAATTCAGGCTCGGAATTCTGACCTCTTGGGGATCACCAGAGCAGATTTGGGCGTTACCTTCTGTAGGTGACAATACCGTTCTTCATCTTCTTTGGCAGAGATAATGACTTCTATGTGGGTAACAGCTGTCACTAATCTGGGTTGGATGTGAAAAGAAGTGGGGTAGACTTCAGGTTTGGAGAGGTTTGGGGACTCAGGCTTCATCCTCCTAAGTGAGGGGAGAAAAATCGCTTGGCGGTGTGGAGGAGTCTTGGAAAAAACAGGGATCAAGGGCGGTCATGCAGTTCCAGAGCTCATCCTCGGAATCCACCAAGGCCATCTTCAGGCTCCCCCTCCAAATAAACCCAGACCTACCAGTCAACCACAGCAGGGGGACGAGAAGACACAGGGGCAACACCATTCACAAGGTTGAACACCTTAGGGTAAAGAAGGGTGTCGTAAGGGTGAAAAGAACTAATGGTCTTCCCAGATATTTAAACAGGGGCACTTCTCCATGTGCTCCTTCGACGTGGCAGGGTAGACAAAAAAAATCTCAAGCTTACAGTGACTGGATCATTCTGTGAAAGCTCAAACACATGAGCTAAGATAAAAGAGCTTTATTGTAAACACAAGGAGAACAAACATAAATGACCCCCAAGGGAAAACCTGGAACAATTTAAATCTGGTTTCAACAGAATGGGAGATAAAGTTTAGCACATGACTTAGCACATGAGGAGCGCATGTAGATAAAGTTACTGAACTCAGGAGCAGCTTAAATACAGACGAAATAGTGTAACATTATGATCCTTTTGCCTGTATGTTGCATTAAGCTTAAACAAATAAGGGATGAGAACACCTGAGAGGACATTAAGAGAAAAAAGGGAACCAGGCATGACAGAGGAAGACAGGGAAAACCAGGGTAAGAAGGAGGCCTGTGTGAAAATGCATGCGCAGACCACCGGTGGGGTAAAAGGTGAGGGCAAAAGGCAGAGGAGGAAGACACAAATGATCGAAGGCCTGTGACAAAAAGTCATCCAGGGCGATGACACTTTACTCAGGCCACATCCAGGAAACAGAGACAGGTTCAATCACAGGTGGTTCTCCCAGACCACCAAGATGGACATTGTGTGCACAAGTGCTTGTGGAACCTCCTTCCTCACCCTTAACGTGAAGTCGGTAGCAATCCACTATTCATGCATTTGGCTGCCACTAGACTCGTGCATGTCCCTCAGGAATTTGGTCTTGGTGGTCTTCCTGAAGCATGAAGTCATTGGACAACGTCACCTTCAGATGTTCAGCAATAATTATAAATTAGCTTATTGTATATGTTTTACATGAGTTGGAACAGAGAGGAATGAGTAAAGGCTCTGATCAATGGTAGATATAATGGTCTTCCTCATTTTCCTGAGTGACCATGGTGGAGGCGGTACAAAAATACTGTGGCATTGCAACACACCCACTATTACATGACACTAATTTCGATGCAATCTAATTCCTACTGGAACAGCAGGAAACTAAACTTATAATGGATAACTGTGATATCGCAATAATGCAGAATTCAACCAACTGCTTTCATTTGTTCAAGCAACAGTCTAAATCAGGGGTACTCATTAGGTCGATCGCGGAGGTTCTACTGGTCGATCGCGGCGTGAAATGGAAACAATATCAGCCGATCATCCATCCCGTGACAGTTCAGTAAAGTTAGCTGCAGATTCACGGATTCGGTTTTCTCTGCTCAATAGCTCGAGACCAGAATGTTCTTAGTAAACAAATAATACCTATTTTTAATCTGTGTTATGTAGCGGACAAACTACAAAACGTTTTTATCAAAACAAGTTTCATTCGCAGAAACACATTACCGTCTATGAGCAACCCGCTGACATGGAATCGCTTAGGGACCGTCTGCAAATTACCAGATCCAAAATATATTTTACCCAGAATATGCTTCATAACTTCATTCTAAATTACTCTATTACAACCAAAATCAAGCAACACGCCACTCCTCACCTGCATATTGTACTGCACGACTCAGTTTCAATAAAAAATGTAAAAATTTATTAGAGCATCATTTTTATTCTTGATTATTTGGATCAAAGCTCAATTGCTCCCATAAAAATCACTCTATTACCATCAATTCAGGTCACACACAACTGTTCTAATGATTCAATTCAGTGCAAGTCATCAAATTAAACTCACATTATTACAAAAAATGTAAATAATTAATTATTATGTTTTGTCAATTCTCAATAAAGTTGAAAATAATTGTTTGTTGATTGATGTTTTACATTTTTGTAGCGGGTAGATCACTTTGACTTGGTCATTTTAAAAGTAGCTCGCAAGCTGAAAAAGTGTGAGCACCCCTGGTCTAAATTGTATAAAATTCCATTTGGCTTCTCTACACCAAACAAGACTGACTGAAAATAAAAAACATATACCATGCTCTACACATTATTGGTACCCCTGGTAAAGATGTGTTAAGAAGAGTTTTCTCTTCCAGAAGCCCTGGGAACCTTGTTAGGGTGTATGGATACAATCTGCTGGCTAAAGATAGGCCATCACTGGGTTTTTTGGTAAGATAATAATCCAAAACTGAAGAAATGGCTCACCACACACAGAATCAAGCTCCTCCCATGACTCAGCTCACAGACCTCAACCCCATTGAAAACCTGTGGAGTGAGCTGAAGAGGAGAGGAGCCGAGTCACTGGATGATTTAAAGAGGAATGGTCTGAGATCCCTCTTTCTGTGTTCATTATAAGAGAAGATTAGATGCTGTTTTGTTGGGAAAGAGGGTTGTACAAAGTGTTAAACATCAGGGGTGCTAATAAATGATTTTATGTAAAAGTATTATTTCTTAATGTGAGGCTTTTTTTCCTCGACTCAATATTAAATTAAATGCTATTTAATTAAAGGTTAGATATTCTAGTTTTTTTCCATTGTGGTCATAAGTAAGTGACTACGTTATTTAGTTAATGTAATTATTTTTTTAAGTTCTGTGTTATTTAGAACAAAACTGATTTTTAAAAAGCTAACGAACACCCAATTATTGGGTGCCAATAGTTATGTTGGGCACTGCATCTAACATTTTTCACAATCCTAGCTTTGGTTGAGCCATTCAAAGTATCATTTTCTATTGTTGTGAGCAACACAAGTATTGGCAAGTCTACATCTCACACTGTGTTTTGTCTGTTGCATTATTTGGACTGTCCACATGTGCTATCTTTTTAAATTAAAACGTAGTCTTTTCTTAATAAGCAATGTGGATTAATTCAAAACCAACAATTATCTGGTTTTATGGTTGTATATAAACATGTGCATTATGTCTGTCCAATCCCTCAACATTAATTTTAACAGTGATATAATATGACATTTTTTGTTTTCATTAGATGATTAGGGTTGTGCATTCACGTCTTTGCAGCATCATCTAATTCGAATGAACGACCTCAGAGTGTTTCATGAGTTTATGCAAAAATTTCATCTTCTCAAACCAATCACCATCACAAATCTTCTGCTCTTGCTAATGAGGAGGGAGGCCTTTTGGGGCCTTTATAAATTTAACGGCACAGGAGGCACACTCTTTGTGCACTTTCACTCTCAGATCCGAAGAAGAAATTGTTCAGTGTCTCATTGGCCCTGAGTATTCAGCTGAGGAACAGCTTGCATCATTTCACTCAGCCGTTCACAGGTTAGTGTTCATCTCTTCTGTTCTCCTCACCTCTTACAATTGACATGTGTGTGTGTGTGTATGTGTGTGTGTATATATATATATATATATGAATGATAAATCTGTTTTTCTTTGGGTGATTATGTCCTTGAGGATTAGCTGCGGGAAAAAAAACAGGAGGTGGGGGTCACGTTTTTAACTAGAAAAGGTTACATTAGCTTAATTTTTGGTGAAAAAAATATTATTTAACAAAAGATCCATGTGTCATGGAATGTTTTGTTGACTACACCCAAACATGAAGATTTCCTCAGTAGTTTTATTGAAAGGAAGATAGGGTTTGGGTAATTTTCATATTCTGAAGTATGTTGGAAGTCTTTGAGATTAAGAACTTATTGTGGATGAGTAAAGATGCACCTGCTGCATTTCTTATTTTCTCCATGAGCTGCCATTTCAATTTAGTACACTTAATTGCCATGGAAATCTTTTTAGGCAAAATAGTCAGAAGCACTCAATCGCCCAAAAGGCATTATTTCAAATCTAAAATACCCATGTTTTAATTACTGCAAAGAGTAATTATTGTGTGCATTTGATCATATTTCTAATAGCTATGTGTGTTTTTAGAGATTTTAGAGTGAGGCATCATGGCACTCGCAGCAATTCTGAAGCAAGATGACATTGCAGCAGCTATAGAGGCTTCTCAAGGTGAGATCAAATCTCAGACACAGATTCGCACAATCACTCAGCAGATTACCAATCTTCATCTTATCTACACAAATACATTAATAGATACTTATTATCCTCACCATGGATGGAACCAGGTTAGCTACTTCACATCACATACACTGACAAACACTGGGAGAGTGTCCCTCAGGCTGTAGTTTGGGGACAGCAGATGCAGGTATCCAGGCAACCACAGGGTAGGGGAGAAGGTGCCATTGGGAGACTAGAGGCTTTGTTTCAAAAGTCCAAGACAACGTCAGACTCAGAGGACAGAAAAGAAGGCATACTCTGTGTTGATTCCCAGCCAAAATCAAGGTTGGGTAGAGTATCGCAATACAAGTGTACTCTTCTGATGATCCCTCACATTCCAGACGCACTGTTTCTACAGCATAGAAAAATGTTATGTAGATATTTAATCTTAAATACTTTGCCAATTTAAAAGGCAAATATAACACAGTGATTCTCAAGCCTTTGTGTCAAGCTCACCACCCTTGAAACAATTCTTTTTAAAAGAAGAACCCAAAGTAATCAAATCTATGTTAACTTTAATTTTCCATTTTATTGACAGTAACTGCTTTCAGAATCTACATTGAGGTCATTCAGGTTGAGACAGCATGCTCATAGTTAGAAACTGTTCGTTTAATGACTGGAGGTGAAAATATAGATTGAACTTGCATTGCTTCATGGGCATCATCACGATGTACAAATGTTGTGAACACTTCAGATTCTCACTGGCAGTAGTAAGGCACCTGGGTGGTTCGCGCCTACTGCTTTTCACATGCTTTTGATTCAGGGAAATTACACGACTCACTTATAACTTCAATGTTGGAGAGAAATAGAATTTACTGATGTTTCTAAAAGCATTTTTTTTGTTCTTCCCATGTATACACTTTTCTCTGTCTGCTGAACACTCTAACCTGATCCACTTAGTTTTAAACACAAAAAAACGGGCTAATTTTCAGATTTTGAGGCATTTTTGCACTCCCTGTTTTAAAAGCAAAGTTGCTCTCAGAAAAGAGGTCTCAAGACGACGTGATGTCACATGGTCTGTTAATATGAATGACAAACTATCCAACCACTGAGTGAATTTGCGAATGTGTTAAAACAGCATAATGTGCTTTCATTCCCGCACGACTGTGAGCACCTGGCACAATTTGAGTAGCGTCCGGTAAATACAATTTCATTTGATAAGTTTGCCTGCCACAGTGGTTTCATCACCGCCAGTAAACAGACTGAAATTATACGTGACGTTGGCCACAACATTTGTAGCTGTGTGATTGTGCTCCCACTGTTAACAATGATCTCTAGACACCGTGATCAACAAAGTCGAGAATACTCCATTTCTGCAGTGCTTTTTGAGGCATAAACACACAAATTAAATCGGGGATGAGAAAAAAATTTGCAGGGGCAACATGGTGGTGCAGTGGGTAGTACTGTGGCCTTTCAGTTAGAAGGTTGAGAGTTCCGAACTTTAGCTGCCAATCAAAACCGTCGCAGAGGGCGAACCCCTGTAAAGCTGAAATTACATTAATCCAATGGCACAAAATCAATTCCATAGAAAGCCCCCTGCTGGGTCATAGAGGTGCTGTGACTGTAAAAAAACACTGCTAAGGAAAGTTAAATACACAACGTGAAATCTACCCAGAAGACCTAGTTTTTTGTAGAAGAACGTCTAGGTTATTTGCGTAACCCCACGTTCCCTGAATAGGGAACGGAGACGTTAGTCGGGATTAGACCGACTGAATGGGAGCGAATCACTGTGAGAGCGACTGACCGAACATATTAACGGGCAAATTAATTTGCAGGCGTAGGTGATTGATTAGCAATCAGCCGGGTATAAAGCCGGGCATGCCTACGCTACCAGTTTGGAATTTTCAGAGGAGCTGGACCTATTTACCTCCCAGCTTACCTCAAATCCATGACTTCGAGGGCATGGCGTAAGGGTAACGTCTCCGTTCCCTATTCAGGGAACGTGGGGTTACGCAAGTAATTTAGACGTTCCCTTTCAGTCGGTCCCGGAGACGTTAGTCGGGATTAGACCGACTGAATGGGAGCCTCTTTAAAGGGCCATGCCCGAAGTCCGTCCAGACAGGCCGGCACTAAACACTAAACACATCTCCTTCTGCCCCTGCCCGGAATATTCATTGACGGGGAAGTCGTCCAACACTGAGAGCTTAGCTGTACTCGGTTGATGCTGACGACCAGAAGGAGGCACCCCTCGACCCGCAGGGAGGAGTGGCGGAGATCGCGTCGAGGCCCGAAGGGCTACCAGCGGGTCATCGCTCTGCAAGAGAGAGGAGGCAGAGACGGAAGTCATCGTTACGCGCCAAAGCAAGGGGAGTAACGGAACGGGTTCATACTAGCCACCCGAAGGGGGAGCTGTATAGAGAACATAGAAAGGGAGCGCCAGAGAGGGACTCCCAGATCTGTACCCTAGTTCTGCGGGGACCAGGCCGGAGCAAAGCCACCACACGGAACCTGGCAGCGCTGACTGCTCCGCTAAGTCAGATGCCGAAGGGGGGAGGATGGGAGAGCCGCCCGAAGGGGGAGCTCTTAGAAAGGTGTACTTCTCCCGATGACGAGGAGAGTACTGCAAGCTTACACCTGCTCCGTCCCCTAAGGGTGACTGCCACCACTCAGGACCGCAGAGGGAACAGAGCCTACATCAAGGTTGTAGAACCTGATGAACGTGTTAGGTGTAGACCAGCCCGCAGCTCTACAAATGTCGGCGAGTGAGGCCCCTCTAGCCAACGCCCACAAGGCAGCGATGCCGCGAGTGGAGTGGGCCCTCAGATGGAGAGGGCAGGGAACCTCACACGCCTCATAAGCTAGGCGGATAGCCCACTAGCCAGTGGGCAAGCCTTTGCTTGGAGACAGCGGAACCCTTACGCTGGCCTCCGAAACATATGAAGAGCTGCTGGGAGCGACGAAGCTCCCGGGTTCTGTCCAAGTAGATCCGGAGAGCTCGCACAGGACATAACGAACCCTGGGCTGGTTCTGCCTCCTCCCGGGCAGAGCTTGCAGGGTCACCACCTGGTCCCGGAAGGGGACGGATGGGACCTTGGGGATGAATCCGGGCCTGGGTCTGATGGTAACCAGAGAATCACCAGGGCCGAATTCCAGGCAGGATTCGTCGGCGGACTGTGCCTGGAGATCTCCCACCCTCTTAATTGAGGCCAAAGCGAGCAGGAGTGCGGTCTTCAGTGAGAGGACGCGCAGCTCCGCCGAGTGCAAAGGCTCAAAAGGAGACTTCCGCAGCCCAGACAGGGCGACGGAGAGGTCCCAAGAGGGAATAGAGGGGGGCCTAGGGGGCCTAAGACGCCTAGCTCCCTTGAGAAATCTCACCGTCAGTTCATGGCTGCCCACTGATTTCCCTTCGACCCGAAGGTGGAAGGCAGAAATAGTGGCGGCATAGACCTTGAGGGACGAAGGGGACAGCCCCCGATCGAACCTCTCCTGGAGAAAGGTCAACACGACTCTGATGGGGCACGACCTGGGGTCTTCCTGACGGGAGGAACACCAATCGACAAACCGACCCCATTTATCAGCGTAGCATGCTCGAGTGGAGGGTGCTAGCGCGTGGTCTAAGGTTCTCACCACGGAGGGTGGTAGAGGCTCGGGGTCCACTGCGGACAGATATGCCATACGTGTAGGGCCCAGAGGTCTGGCCGCGGGTGCCTGTATCCCCCCCCCCTGAGTCAGGAGGTCCGGACTCAGAGGGATCGGCCAGGGGGGGGCTGTCACGAGCGCAGAAAGGTCCGGGAACCAAGCTCTGTTCGGCCAAAAAGGGGCGATCAGGTGCAGTTCTAGCTCGTCCTTCCTGACCTTGCACAATATTTGTGCCAGAAGGCTCACTGGGGGAAACGCATATAAGCGTTTGTTCCTGGGCCAGCAGTGTGCCAGCACGTCTGTCCCGAGAGGAGCCAGGGACAGGGAATAGAAAAGCCGGCAATGGGTGTTCTGTCGGGAGGCAAACAGGTCTACCTGGGCCTCGCCGTAGATGTCCCATATCTGCTGAACAACCCGAGGATGGAGTCGCCATTCTCCCGCCCTGGGGTGGAACCTGGACAGCGAATCCGCGATCCGGTTGCACTCTCCGGGGATATAACAGGCTTTGAGCGACAAAAGTCTGCTCTGACTCCAGAGGAGCAGTCGTTGGGCGAGGTAGTGCAGAGCACGGGAGCGCACACCGCGCTGGCGGTTGATGTACGCTACTACCGCAGTGCTGCCGGTCCTGACCAGCACGTGCCGCCCCCGAAGGCGCGGGCAGAAGCGCCGTAGCGCTAGAATGACTGCAACTAGCTCGAGACGGTTTATGTGCCAGCGAGAGCGTCTTCCGGTCCAGGCACTGGACTCTCGGTGGGAACCGCACACGGCGCCCCAACCGGTCTTGGAGGCATCGCCAGCATGCTCTCGGAGTTCAGCTCCATCCCGAGAAAAGAGATGACTCTCACGGGGGTGAGGTGGCTCTTTTCCCAGTTGACCTTCAGACCCAAACGGTTTAAGTGCGAAGCACCTTGCCCTGGTGTCGGATCAACTGGTCTCTGGACGAGGCTATGAGAAGCCAGTCGTCGAGGTAATCCAGGATCCGAATGCCTGCCCGGCGGAGCGGGGCTAGCGCGGCCCTGACAACCTTCGTAAAGGTGCGAGGGGATAGGGCAAGACCGAAGGGTAGGACCTTGTACTGGTAAGCATGGCCCTCGAAACAGAACCTTAGAAAGGGTCTGTGCCTCGGTACCACTTCTACCTGAAAGTACGCATCCTTCAGGTCGATTGTTGCGAACCAATCTCCAGGACGGATGCATGGTAGAATGCAGCGGACCGTCAGCATCTTGAACCGGTACTTGGCCAGGTGCCGGTTTAGACGCCTCAAATCCAAGATTGGTCGCAGCCCGCCTGCTTTCTTGGGGACCAGGAAGTATGGGCTGTAAAACCCTCGTTCCATATCGGCTGGGGGTACCGGCTCGACCGCACCTTTTGTTAAAAGGGCGTCGATCTCCTCTCGCAGGAATGAGGCGCCTGTTCGGGGAACAGGAGTGTGAAGCACACCTCGAAACCTGGGGGTGGACACGAACTGAATCGTGTAGCCCTGCCGGATTGTCCGGACCACCCACTGTGAGACCCTGTGAAGCTTCCGCCAGGCTCCCAGGTAAGCTGACAGGGGTCGTGGTCGGGACGTGCCGATGGTCCCCATGACGGGGCCGCCCGGAGGCGGACTTTTGGGCGGAATCACCAGGGAAGGACCCTGGGAGAGAGCGTTGTCTGTGTTCTCAAACTATGTTTCACAACCAAACCCATGAAGAAACATCGCAAGGTCATGTGGGCAAGACAAGCACACATTTTTATTGACTGTCTTGGGTCCAAATAGACCAAAAAGAATAGCTATTTGGACCCAGGAGATTCTATAAAAACTTGCCCTTGATACCAAAACCATTGTTTATATTGTCTTCTATCCCTTTGTATCTCCTACCAACTTTACGTTGCCCTGGATGCTGGTCTTTCTTTGGCTGCAGATGTCATTTCCAGTCAGAACACATTTTACACGGCCTGGTTGTGACTCGCCGACAGTTCCAGACATTTAGTGCACCAAATATCTCACAAGCAGCCTCTGACTTCGCTGCGATTCTCTCAGAAGGCAACTTTGGTAGTTCACACTGTCTGAAATGTGATCGATGCAAAATAATATGTATACAATTGTATAAAGGAGTGTTAAATGAAATGTTAGCGAGTGAGTCAATAAACTGCGTATAAAATATTAATTTTAAACTATAACCTTATCAAAAACATAAAATCAACAAAAGGTAACGTTGTAATGCTGAGTACTGGAAAGAACTAGTAAATGGACTCATATTTTCTTTTTCAGCCCCAGGATCATTCAACCACAAGTCCTTCTTTCAACAAGTAGGGCTGATAGGCCGAGCCTTATCTGATGGGGAGAAGGTCTTCACGACCCTGGACCAGGACAAGAGCGGCTTCATAGAGAAGGAGGAGCTCAAGTAAATCTGACAGGCTTACATGTGTATATATTGTGAGAATTTCCAGCCCGGTTTTGTTCAACTTTATTGTTGATGGTTTTGTGTAAATCCAGCCCTATTTGAATTTAACATAACTGGGCAGGATTCTTCCCTTCGGGTTGTTTTGCATGAGTTTTAATCTTTTAATCATGGATTCAAAATCTGTCACAAAACTTACATCAAATATGCCCAAAGGTCTTCAAGGTCTAACCATTGAATAAAGCAGCAACCGTTCACTGTATACAACCAAATGATGTCAAATGTGCCCAGAATTGCAAAAATAATGATTGGCTGAAGGTTTTGTAACTAGGTTTATGCAGTCAATAGCTGTCACTCAAAAAACTATGCCCTTGATTTAGTAAAAATTAGAACAGAAAAAATTCACCACCTAAGATTTTTCAGGAAGGTTATATCAAGCGTTATATCATTATGGAGCCATGGGCGTAAACTTGATAATTTGGTGTAAATTTGGGCATTTTAATACTGCTGTCAACGGGGATCTGCTCACGTCTGGAGTCAGCCACTAGTGGTCAGTTGATGAACTGCAGGATCCGGTACTTCCTATTTTTCACTACAACGGAAAGCACGGGCCTGCCACATGGTAGAAACCTCCCACTTCATTTATGCATAACAGGAAGTGACTGAAGCTGCAATTTTCCATCTGATATCAGAAGCGCGGAGATTCCCGATTGTAGTTTTACAGCCAAGAAACAAACAACAAAAGCCCAACAGGTTAATGCCTGGTAAAACAGGCTTTTAAATTCATATTTCTATTGGTGGCCTTCATGACAAGGAAGTGAGGAAATAGAGGAAGTAAATTTTTATGACTCGTTTGTTTACGTTTTATTATGTTTTTGCAATTCAGGCACATTTTCTAGCACACATACAAAATTTCCAAAGTTTTATCTAAAGAACAAGAAATTCCTTAACCTAACGGATAAAAAGAACAAATTAACAGTTTTCTTCTGCATTTTAGCATTTTAGCACAGCAGAAAACTACTGTTTATTTGTTCTTTTGCTCTGAATACATTTAAAAGCAAAAAATGATAGCGTAAATACCTTGCTGTGACACCCCTGCTTATCTGTTTATTAAGCGATGTGGCACACACTGGTGGCTTAGTGCATTTTTAGGGGGTGAAGGGATGCTTTCAAAACAACAAAGGTCAAACTATGAACGTTTTTTTGTGAACCATGTGTTTTTTCTTTATTGTGTGTCCAGACGCTTTCTCCAGAACTTCTGCTCAAAGGCCAGAGAGCTTACGGAGACTGAAACCAACACTCTTCTGGCAGCTGGAGACATCGATGGAGATGGCAAAATTGGAATGGAAGGTAAAAGTGTTTGGATGTCCCAGGGGTGCATTTATAAATTTCTACCACCCTATTATTGTGTGTTCAAACATGAACAAGAGTATTTGATACTCTAGCTTTAGAGCTAAGTGAGAGGCAGAGGTTCCTCCTATTGTGATGAGTGAAGCTAATCAAAAAATGATCATGACAGAAAAAATTAGTTTCCATTTAATTCCCTTAGTTTTAGGTATTTGTTTGTAGAGAAGTGAGGTAAAATGTTGTGAAAATCCACTAGTGTATCACACAATGTTATCCAGTGTATTTGTAATTTAACAGATCTACACTATATTGATGTAATGTAACATGTTCAGCAAGGGAAAAGTGCGAAAAAATTTAGATAATGTAAAGAACTTCCTACAAAATTGGCTTATTTCTCCATGAAGAAAGAATGGTTGAATCTCTTAAGGAACATGACTAAATGGCTATAAACATCTGCCCGAATTTTCATTGGGATGTTTTTGCGACGGCGCACATCAACGTAAAACACGTAAAACACATTTGACCGAATGAGTGGTGTCAACGACAAAAGTGTTTCTCATTGCCTTATCGGATCTGTTTTTCTTTGTGTTCTTTGATTTTTTTTACTGTTGTCGTCTTCTTTCTGGCGTGGTGAGCATCTGTTGTAGCGCACAAAGCATCTTCAGGCAGGGAGCGTCATTAAATCAATATTTCCTCAGCGGTGAAGAATAGCACCCTGCTGAGAAGATTCGAAAAGATACTCTAAAAAATTTAAGGCTGTTTAGGATCTTTCACTGTAGTTCACCACGTGTTGAACTTAATCTTCTTCTTCTTTCGGCTGTTCCCAGTTTAGGGGTCGCCACAGCGAATCATTTGGTTTCCATCTAACTCTGTCCTCAGTATCCTCTACTCTTGCACCAACTAACTTCATGTCCTCTTTCAGTACATCCATATATCTCGTCTTTGGCCTTCCTCTTGACCTCCATCTCCAACATCCTTCTACCAATATAACCACTATCCCTCCTCTGCACATGTCCAGACCATCTCAATCTGGCCTTCCTCTGATGCGCTCGTTCCTAATCTTGTCCATCCTCGTCACTCCTAAACTGAACCTCAACATCCTCATCTCTGCTACTTCCATCTCTGCCTCTTCTCTCTTCCTCACTGCCACAGTCTCCAACCCATACATCATTACTAGTACTATTACTATTACCCATACATCACCAGTACTATTAAAAAATGGTGAATTCCAGATATCGAATGAAAACAAATTGTAATCAGACAAATCATAACCTGATTCTAGCCAAACTTTTGGAAATATTTGCTCTTTTTTATTATAAGAATATTGTTCTTGAGTGATTGTATTGTTAGACAGAAAATGCACCCTTTGATCAGGCCCTTGGGAGGCTTTCTGTTATAGAAACCATGGCCCCTCCTGATCTGTTTACTCATTTTTCAGCCTCAAGGGGTCAATTTGTTGCATTAATGAGGATTACAGCAACTCTCCTCCTTTAACAGCTGCAGACACATTGATCATCCTGAAATTACAGGAACTCCCTTATGGAAACTGGCTTTCTCCCCAGTCGAATTAACATATCTTTCTGGTGTTTGACTCGCACCGTAATCAGGGTTTCTGGGTTCAACCAGTGCAACTTGACACAATTAGTGTTCGAGTTGTGAAAAGTCTTGAAGACCTTTTTTGATCACATTTAAAAGAGTTTTAGTTTCAAATATCCGACCTTCAAACAAGACTTTTCACAAGACTCTCATTTTAATTTAAACCCAAAGGTAGCATCTCCAACATCAGCAAAACTGAGCACGGTTTTGAATTGAAACAATTCTAAATTGCCCACAGAAAGAAGTTTCTAAATAGGAACATTGTTAAATGTTGTTACATTATTGGAAATGTCTTTTTTTATCTATCCTTGTACAAATGTTCTCTTGTGAATATTCAACACCATTTTGTCCCTTTCTCTTTTTCCTCAGAGTTCTGCAACTTGCTGAAATGACGGGGAATGCCCAGAGCTGCATTGCATTATTTCTTCCAATTTATTTACATGCAAAGAATTCCTTTGAAATTGCATTATTTGTGATAGTTGCTTATTTTGCTGATAATTGGGTGAAATAAAAACCTGCTGCTGCTGCAATAGAATATAAAGTGGAACAAAATACAACTAGACCATTTGTTGTATCCATTTTTGCTTTTGTGTAATAATTTAATTTAATGTATGAATGCGTATAACAAAAATGCAAGGAAAGGAAAAAAGTGTTTATTTCATGATGACAGGTTCCATTTTTACATTTTTACACAAAGAAAGTATGCTATATAATATGATTACATATAAATATACAATTATTTCTATTTATTTTCAAGTTTATTTGGACAATACAAAAAAATTCAGCTGCCAGTCCCTGGTTATGCTTTTACATCTAAAGTAATAAATCTGTGCGATAATAGTGTGAGGAAAAACAGAAAAAAAAAGACAATACCTTTACTGTCTCTAATTCTGGTGCCTTCTGCTCTGGTCATTGATTTTTTTTTTCTTTTTGCTGTGCTTGATGTTATCTCCAGCAAGCCATCAGCTCTCTCCGGGACAGATCAGGTGGCCCTATCTGGTTCTGGTAATTGTGATGATGTTTGGCTTTCTATTACCAAAATCCACAAATTCACCATCTCAACAAATGCCCACATGCTAATCATCTCAAAAGACCTGCAATGTCTGGCCCTGTGGTATAGTGGACGGTGCTCCTGACATTTGCACAAGCTGACATGAGTTCCAATCTCAAACCCCTTTCCCTTCTCTCTACCATCTACCCTAGATCTTGTCTGTTCAAAATAAAGGCAAAAAGACTAAAAAATCTGGGCTAAAAAGTTAGAGAATTTAGCCTGACTCACACCCAATTTTATTTACCGTACTTGTTTATGAGCCTGAACCAGACAAGAGCCGGAAATTATTCAAATGAACAGCCACAAGGCGAAAACCAAAGTATCACTCCGTCAAGTGTGTATAATACACTAGAACACATGTGTCAAACTCAAGGGCCGCGGACCAGGTGTGGCCCGCCATGTAATCTTATGTGGTCCGCGAGCGCTTAAAAGTTTTGAGTGTCTAAAAAAAACGAAAACGAAAAAAAAACTACATTTCCCACAATGCCAAACGCAACGGTGTTTCCGCATCCATACTCACGGGTAAAACTGCAGAGCTGCAAACTCACACACATTAAACGTAAGACTCACGCATTTGATTGATCTCTCACGCCACACCTCCGATTTCTCACACTAAAATAAATTTCAAGATGTGAAATGGGCGGAGCTAATAGTTTATCTATGATCTGTTTAATGAGCGTGATGATAAAAAATGATGATCGATATGCATCGTCTTCATTGAGGGTTTTTTTTTCACTAAACAAATGACAAAAATTCTATTTTTCTTTATTCACTCGGACAGTTTGTTCCTTCATTAATGGAGTTATGTGGGTTTTCATAAGCTGACAAAAATCAAAAGGATTTATATTAAAAAAACAAGCATACAAATTGTTTCTATGTAACTGAATTGTCACTTAAATAAGTTATAAATAATATGTCATTTAACATTAAGGAGTAGTTACATTTATTTTACATTACATTTGATTACATTGTTTTACATTTATAAGTTACATCTGGACCTATGAGGACAGCCATTATGCTAATGTGGCCCTCAGTGAAAATGAGTTTGACACCCCTGCACTAGAGGCTGAAAGTTGATTATATCCCGTTTATCCCATGGTCACTTGCCAATGTAAACATAATAAAGTTAAATAATATCTGAATGCAGTGAAAGCAGTTCTGTGTTCAAGATGCTTTACCTGAAAGGCAAATTGAGTTTATTTACGTAAGTATCACAATTTCTGGACATTAATCGCTTTAGGGCCTAAAGTTTGTCTGACATACTTTTTGACATGACAATACTTCTATTTCAAAAGCTTGCGCAGTGACCGTTCGACTGATTTTGTGTCTCTCAAGTCAAATCAACTTTTTGCATAAACATTACTGTATACGTCTATGCAAACGCTAAAATGATCCAGTAAATCCTAGTTCAGCGAATCTGGAAAAGTTTGCTGCTCCCGTCTCTCTCTCAACATAAGCCATGAGTTACTATGGTTACCGGCGGATTGATATTATAAGCGATAAAACCCAAACTGGTTTAGGTAGATACATGAAAATGATCACAAACATATTTGTGATGGCCAAACATATTTCTACAAAAGGTAATCTCCAGAGACAAGGCTCTGTTTCATCTCCTCTGTGTCCATTCTTGTATCTCTTACGGCAATATAAGCGTGTCACATGACCACAGAGCCCGACCCGAGCCTGTGTCCAGTCAAACCTGACCCGATTCGCCGCGTACCGACGGTCCTGGTCGTGTACGATTAAAGGTTTTCAGCTCTACTGTCAGCATCAATCATTGGGTAAGCTACACAAATACATTGGCTATTTCCAGAGTTACTGGAAGGGAAAAGATGCACAATCAAAAATAAACAAATCCTGATTGCATTTGGAAATTGAGATTCTGGATGAGGGGCGATGTGGTACAATGGGTCGCTCCGGTTTCCTCCAGTTTGACCTACAAACATGAGTCAGGTTCATTGAAATTCAGGTGTGAATGTGTGTGTTGCCCTGCGATGGACTGGTGACCTTGTCCAGGGTGTACCAAAGTGGGAAGTAGCACCTCCATGGGTAAGAATTTCTCTGCCATTAAAGATTTCTGGGGTATCATGTTTAATATTTTAGAAAAATATCCGGTTCCTTCTGTTGGCCAACTTTTCAAGAACCTGATTTAATTTTCCAGCAGAATCTTGCACCTGTTCACCAGTTTATTGTCAAGTTGATAACTGCTGCTCGGCCATTTTTATTGGATTGAAACGCTGCATTATAAATGACACACAGAGACTAATGAACTTTTCCTTCACAGACCGAGACGGTAACCAGGTAGATGTGAATCAGGTCGTTCAATACGAACTAATCTCATCATGAATTTAACGATTGATTTCAATAGTGATGTTAAGAGTCCTCTGATGTCGTTGTGAATTATTCTTATCTGCCTCTGACATGAGTTACGGCCCATGCATTGCGCCATCGCAGCTCTCAGTTTCTCATCTGGACTCGAAACCTAATCCACCCCATTCAGACCCACACACCAACACATCCACCCTTGAACCATATATCACTCTTTTTCTCCAAAAATCGAGACAGAAAGCACGAGAAGTAATAAAGGAGGTTTAGATATTGGGGACTCTGAGCTAGGATGGGGTGACTTCTGACCTCCCAACCCCCCAGGAGCAGTGGCTGATGATCCATAGGTTCCCACACATGGTTGTGAGCATCGTTTGTGCCTAAAAATAGCCCAAGTTGACTACTGGACACATTTTTGCGACACTATTCCTAACGTAGGTCTGCATGTGGTATCCGTTACGGAGCGTTGAATTCCTGTAAATGGTGAGGCTGAGGGGTATATAAGAGGAGCTCCAGGAGCCCTGGCCACACCTCGACTAGCTCCTTCGGTTTTCACTCGCCTTGGACAAGCGCAAGGTGAGTGAGCGTGAGTGCATGGCTTTAGGATGGAGCCTGCACTGTGGACTATGCTGTTGTGCTTAGTGACACAGGAGAGGATGCGAAGCGAGACTCTGCATGGATGTTACAAAATGGAACCTAGAATGTTTAAAACGAGGCAAAAATGAAAAATTTGGCGGGGTGTTCAGTCTCCGCTTGATTTCTTCTGCTGAACGGTTTCTTAAAGAATGCTGGAAGGCTACTTTAAAATAAGTTCCGTAGAAGGCACTATAAAACATTCTTCAAAAAATGTTTAATAGAACAAAAGAACATTTGGGTTTGAGTTATATATTCATTTTTGCGTCACTGATTGCAGATAGATAATGTTTGATTGCACTGTATGCTGTTCGCTTTTGGCTAAAGCGAATGGCTCCTTTTTGGGGTCCGCTTGAGCTCATCTCAGCTCTCAGTGAGTGCACGAGCAGGGCTCCAGTCCATCACTGGTTTTCCGATCAGAAGGACTCTCGACGTGTTTGCCGAACCGGTGCAGTGCTATGAGCGTCTCTTACTGTGTGCTTTGCTCGTGTGTAGCTTTCTCAGAAGCAGAAGAATGGCCGTCGCTACACTGCTCGCCGCCGCTGATGTGGATGCTGCCCTCGCTGCCTGCTCAGGTGAGATATATCAACATGTCGTCATCCCTGATCCCAGCTAAGCAGAATCAAACATAAAGCAGAGATCGCACTTCTCAGCCAATCAGAGATAACCGTTTATGTTTGTCTGTAGGGTGTGATTTAGTTAAAAAAAGATCAAATTGAATGATAAAGGATAAACCTGAATCAATATTGATATTCCGATTATAATTCTAGTTTATATACTTTATTATGAATTACCTATTTTTTAAATAATTGGTAAAATTGCAGTTTTCACATTTTTAGGGGAGTTCAGATTTTTATTGGAGATTATTTTTGGAGCATCAATAATTTTTTATTTTTTTTTTAAACTTTCAAAATTTGTTTCATATTCTCAGCTCAGCACAATCCCACCCATTATTGTTAAACATAAGCCTAAAAATAATTTTAAATCTACTAGTTCCTCAGAATTGGTTGACTGGATTAACATTATTATAAGTATATTTTAATTTCCATAATTTTTCACCTGATATTTTAAAAGTTTTTTTAAGTTATTTTAAATAGTTTCAGTTATGAAAACATTTGTTTTTCATAAAATGGATTGATAGCTCAATTTTTACCAAGAACAACGGATTTAATTAAACAATATCTCTATTTTTTTATTCGTGACACACTGCCAAGAAGGAAATTCTCCATTTGGAACTGCAACTATGAACTGCAATGTCTCCAGGACGATACCCCTCCCCCATTTTTAGAACTAGTTTCAGTTTCTTTGTCCTGTTCAAAATGAAACATTTCTGTCAACAGATTTTGGTAAACTATGTTTTAAAGAGTTCATCTTCTCAGATTCCCTAATAATGTTAATATTTGTGATGAGTAGGCGTTGACCAAACTTTACTGTGAAGGTAATTGTACTGATTACTGTTTTAAAATACCTAAAATGATTTTTAAACTTTTCTTAAATGCATAAAATTTCAGTTTTGTCATTTGTTAAATTTTACATAATATATTGCGCTAATTATTTTTCTATTTTTCGAGTTCATATAGGGTTATTTTTATTCTGAATTCTGAAAATGGAGTGCCCATTAGTGATTTCTTGTCGTCTTACATGTATTTAACAATAATGTATGCATGGAAAATGAGAAATTAGCCTTATCCTTTCAAGGTAAATATCAAGATCCTATTTTTAAATAGGGTTCTATACAGTTCAGTTTGTAATTATTGAGGGTCATTCTAAAATATGCAAAACTTACAATATAACAACTTTTCTCTCCTTATCAGCTGCTGACTCATTCGAGTACAAGTCATTCTTCGCCAAAGTCGGTCTGTCAGCCAAATCCTCCGATGAGGTCAAGAAGGCATTCGCCATCATCGACCAGGATAACAGCGGCTTCATTGAGGAGGAAGAGCTGAAGTAAGACAGAAGAATTTGAGAGAGAGGGATGAGAGTATTCCAACTTTCCATTCACTTACATTCTCAGAATGTTCTTAGACAGGAATAAATACTTTTAGAGAGGGTTTTAACAACAATTTTTATATGGCAGATGTTGAGATCCTCATTCATATATTCAGTAGGTGCCTACTTTACTTACTGGAAGACCCTGAATAATTTTTTAAATCCAATATAAATGTCCATTTAAGCAGCAGTTTCTGGTCAACAAAAGACGTTTATATTCAGAAATTTGGTTGTAAACATTGACAATACCGCTGCATTACTACTGCCAATCTTTGATAAGCTCCTTTAACAATTAGATTTATTTTTTTATGAAGAGTCAGTATTGTCACCTGAAAAAGATGCATGTTTCCATTCACAATCTGTGTTTTTGGTAAAACACCTACTCTCTGGATGGTCTAGAATCAATAATCCTGGACTAAAGTTAACAACATGAAGTGCATTTCAACTGATTTGTCTGATTTAAGAATTATTTTAACTCTTATTTTAACTCTATTAATTAAAACTCTTTTTTCCAGACTCTTCCTGCAGAACTTCAAGGCCAACGCCAGAGTTCTGACCGACAAAGAGACCAAGGCCTTCCTCAACGCTGGAGACAGCGACGGTGACGGCAAGATCGGAGTGGACGGTACAGAAAGCATCAACTTTTCACACATATATTCACAAACACACACCTTAGACAAGCTCTTGCAGACTGATGTCTAAATAAAGAGATAGTGGAACTTTGAATTTACATAATAAGAACTATACAGGACTTAATGACCTTCAATGATGAGCACTTTTCCAAAGCTCCTAGCACAACAGGTACAGATCATGATAGTGGAGAGATGATACTGATCTCATTCATTCATTCATTCATTTTCATTCCCGCTTATTCCCTTTCGGGGTCACGGGGGTCTGCCGGTGCCTATCTCCGGCACACATTGGGCGAGAGGCAGGGGTACACCCTGGACAGTTCGCCAGTCCATCACAGGGCAACATTCACACATTCACACCCTAAGGGGACTTATTCAATTAACCTATCCGCATGTTTTTGGGGATTGTGGGGGAAACCGGAGCACCCGGAGGAAACCCACGCAAGCACAGGGAGAACATGCAAACTCCTTCCAGGACCTTCTACCTGGAAGGCCACAGTGCTACCCACTGCGCCACTGTGCTGCCCGATACTGATCTCAAATTATTTTAAATGAAATCTAAAGCCAAGTTTTTTCCCGAAACTTAAACCAGCCGACCCATAAATAGCTTACTTAAGCTTTCAGATCTGAATGAATGAATCTGACTGGTTGAATCTGATTGGATGATCGCAACACTGGTCAAGGTGTTTTAGAGTTGAAAATTGTCAACATTTAATTTGGATGATTGGAATACTGTTCCAGTAAGATTGATTGGCTGGAAAACTGTTCAGAACTAATCAAACTAAAAGAGATGACTGCATTTCTGCGAGAAAACTATAGTTATATTGTTAAATGCTGTTCCATGTGTCGTAGCTGCATTGGAAAACAGCGTAGATCTGATTAGCTTTGCTGAATACAGATCAGATCTAGTTGGATGGTTTGAATAATGTTGAAATCAGATCATTTTTTTAAATGTCCTATATAAAAAATGAAATCAATATATTGGATAGAAAGTAAAAAAATCAACATCTAAAATTCATTAGAAATTTCACGACATTTCACTAGTTCCACATCCTGTTAATTTGCCTGGAGATACAAGATGTATTTGGTGTCCAAGAAATGACTCTAGAGCAATGCAGCGACCTGAGCACAGAGACCCCTGTTTGGAGAAGGGGTGGAGGTGGGGTGCTTACTGGAGCTATAAATGGCCAGCGGGAGCCAGTTAGAGATTATGTGCTTGCAGCCGGACAACTAATTAACATTAAGTTTGCCAATTCCTCTTGCTGTATCTGCCATAGTATAACATCATTCAGGGCTTGAGATGGTTCCTGTTTGCTTAATTGAGTCAAAACACCATTTGTATAAAACATGCCAAATGAGCTCTCACTATGGCAAATTGCATAATCTGATAAAATTCATTGAAAAATATCAAATACAGACAGAAAGAATTGATCATAAAGAACAAATCTAACCACTCACATAAACATATATAAGTATGTATTGAGTCAAAATTGTTAAAAGAGTTGTCAAATATCATCAATCTCACCTCATAAAAAAGCATTTTATCTTAATTTCTTTGCCTGCTTATTTCTGGTTATGTGCAGATGGTTCTGCTTGTCTCACACAGGAATTAGCCAATCTGGGAATTTATTATTTTCACTTTTTTTACATTAGGCTATCACTGATATAAGCCATTTGCAAATGTTTATAACAATTTCTGGTTGAAATGTGGTCTTTCCCCCTTTACACATTTTATTTATTTAAAACAATTATACATTTTCCTTGTTAGAAATATGACAATGAAACAGAATGGAGCAGCATTCTCAAACGTTAGACTCATGTGTGTCTCATCTTTGTTTCATCTCACAGAGTTTGCTCTTCTTGTAAAGGCTTAAATTTTCATCTGACCAAGACCCTCCCAATATCATGGAACCAGAACTCACAACAGCTCACACCTTCTCAGCCGAACTTTTTTATACGATCTTATTTATGACTGACTTTGGACAGTTTGCTCAGTGTTGAGTATGTACCTGGATAAGGGTATTGTTTGTGTTAGTTGGATGTTTTATTTCAAGCCCATTGGCTTGTGCAGTTGTAACAATCTTGAATGCACTTCTGGGGAAGAGTGAAAAACAAGGAATAAATATAGTTTTGGTGTAACGTGTTGTTGTTACGAACTTTTATTTTGAAATTCCCTATACTATAACGGTGATTACATCCGTTCTTTCATTCCTATGTCTTTTTAAATTAGAAAAATTTATCAATGGCTAAATCATCAACTGTCAAACAATAGTGTAATTTTAAGTGTCAAGATTTATTCTATCAAAAAACGCAATTCATATTAGCTTTAGCATCCCCTTAGCAGTTAGCATGCTAATAGTATTGTGTTCTTCTGCCCTCTGGTGTTTGTGAAGTGTTCAAATTTACTGTGAAACAATGGCAAATATGGGATTAATGTGAGAAATATGCTGATTAAAAAAACACAATTAAGTAAAAACACAACCACTAAACTTCAAATATTGTCAATGTGACAATATTGTGTAAAAGTGTGCATTGTCGTCTAAATTACACTCAATGTTAAAAAGTTACAAACATTACATCCCTAAACTATGTTGATCAGCCTAAAATTTAATAAATATCTGAGAAATTGATGGAATAATAATAATAATAATACAAATTTTCCAACAATTGTGCTTCAATCTGGCATAACTGAGAAATGTAACATTTAACTTACAAAACGAAACCCCTTAAGAACCGTCAAAGTGATATATAGAGATGATATAATTCACTGTACTATTTCACGTACAGAAAAAACCCAGAAACTACAACTTCTGTTGTATATTTAAACTGTATATTACATGCGTTACAGTTCTAGTGGAACAACAAAATATCTGCTAAAATCAGCATTCTGCATAAAACTTGAAGCAAACTCATTGGGAGAGAGTCCATACCCAGAACGAAACCAGAAATGTCCCTTCAAGTAAGCTCGGACCCCATGAGTGAGCGAAGTTCCAGGGGAACATGTCCCTGCTCTCTCAGCACCATGTATTATTAGCTTCCTCGTTTATGATGGGCTTTTTTCAACCGCACCTTTTTAAGCATCTTAAGATTTGATGATAAATATAGTACTGTGTGAGTGCGCTGGGGAAATGTCGACAGGCCTCTCGGCCAGGGGGTGTCTATTACATTCAGATTCCTATGTGGAGATGCTGATGGTATAAAAGGGGGAGACGAGGGGCCCAGAGATCACTGCAGTTCACAGCTCGGGTCTTCTGAAACTTGCTTCAGCACCAAAAGACAAAAGAGGTGAGTTCTGCACAAAGGATTTCATTCAATGGAGAGAAAATGGACTCAGATCTGGAGCAATCAAGAGGATCTTTTGCTAAATCCCAATCTGTGGTGGAATTTGTGCTGCTGGAAGACCTTTTGGTCAAACATCGGACACTTTGGGATTAAAGATCACCAGAGCTCAAATCCACGACATAGATATTTGTTGCTTTTATGGGATTTGCATACTCTGAAATGATTGCATGAAGCAAATTAAACATAGACGTTCATCATGTTCTGTTAAAGCTCCATATGGAGGAGATTAACCTACAAAGCAGTGAAACGCTTTGTCGGTTTTGATCTAGAATCTGTTGTAATGTTGTCCATTATCTCTTTGCCTCAGCTAAAGATGGCATTTGCCGGAGTCCTGAAAGACGCTGACATCGCTGCAGCACTGGAGGCATGCAAGGGTAAGAGAGAACCGAGAAACCTTTGTTTTTTTTACTCTGAATGTGAACATTTTTCTGCATCCTACAAATCATCCTTGAATCAAGTTATAGACCAATTGAGCCCAAGGAGTTGCATTTTAACTTTGTGGAATTCCATTTAAATTATATTCTTTTATTCAAAGGCACACGATTGATCTGGTGCCACTTATTTCTATTATCATACAGCTGCTGACTCCTTCAAGCACAAGGATTTTTTCGCAAAGGTGGGTCTTTCGAGCAAAACCGCTGATGATGTGAAGAAAGCCTTTGCAATCATTGATCAGGACAAGAGTGGCTTCATTGAGGAGGACGAACTCAAGTAAGAGCCTCAAACTGGGCTGATTTTAATCATTAAGGATGGATCACACTGGAAATAAATTCTTTTTAACATGCATTTTTCAAAGAAAATCCTAATATTTACTTTTCTTGTAGCCCAAACATATCCTTAAAATATAGTGCATCCACATTTTAGATTATTCAGTAAAATTAGAGTCAAGATAAGTCTTTTAAATAATGAAAATCTGTTTTTAAATGTAAAAATGGTTATGCATTAATTTATGTGTAATACTGTTTTTCACTTTAGACTCTTTAAGATGAATAGGGAAAATATGGCATTGGTATTTATTAATGTATTTAAAAATATATATTTTATTTGGAATAATATTTTGAAAATATTATTTTTTGCTTTTTTGTACATTTAGTTACATATATGACTGAAACATCAAATTGAGTTTTCTCATTCTAACAAGCCACAATAGGTCATAGAGACTCGAAATAGATTATAGAAAATCAGAGAGATTGAAATGTTAAATACATCCTTCCATTTCCTAAGGATGATCCACTTCCAAAGTTTAAACTCACGGAAGCATAGGGAGAACACTCCAAATATATTGGCCAACAGCTGTCCTTGAAACAATAACCTTTAAACTGAGAGGCAGCAGTGCTTACCAATGTGCCACCCAGCCATATTAAAGTATGACCATTTTCAAGAATTGAAGATTTTAACAAAACACAAAAAAGCCAGCTGTTTCGCAAACTAGCAATTGTTCAACTTTAATTTCAAATATAATGTGTATGTTTCCAAAAGGTTATTAGCTGTGGCATTTTTGGATTTAAAATAAAATTATAAGAGTTATGCCATGTAATTTGTAAGGTAAACAAAATGTGAAGAAAGGTGAGAAGAGCCCTAATTTCATATACCTGACCCAAAATCTGTGCCATCTAGTGGTGAAGAGGATAAACACTGGTAGTACCAGACCTGTGAGATGGCTTGTGTTTTTTAAAGTTCTGGCACAAAAAGTTTAGGAGAGCTTTGCCTGTTTTTCAATTTTCACATTGTTTTGACCTTATTTTTGATTTTCACAGGATTTATAAAAATTGTCCATTCTCAATTTTTGCTGTAAAAATGACAATTAAATACTTGGAATTGTACTTTCTTTGTACAATTTCAGGATTTTTGTTTTACTTTGATGGCTTGATTAGCGTAGCAATAGTGTTGAATTATGTTGAATTAAGCTATATATTTATTTGTTGGTGCATTTTCAGTTAAAACGAGAAGCTGAAACTATTATTGTGCACATAAGTAAAGTGCAAAGCTAATGAAGAACTGTGTTGTGGGTTCAGACTGTTCCTGCAGAACTTCAAGGCTGACGCCCGGGCGCTGACCGATGCTGAGACCAAGACTTTCCTGATGGCTGGAGACTCTGATGGAGATGGTAAAATCGGGATTGACGGTCAGTTCATTTTATAAACCAGTAATCATTTTTATATATCATATGTTTTTGTTTTACTTTAGCAAAAAAGATTTTGCTATAATTGAACATAGATTTTTTATTTTATTAAATAACATACATAAAATCCTAAATTATCCAATTTTTTATTCTATTTTTTTTAAATTAATTAAATTTATTTACTAAATATTTTGAGTGTTGTCAAATCACAAAAGTATTTAAAGGCAATATTTTAAATGTGTGCATAATATTGAGATGGAATGTTGAGAGGAATGCATGTTCAGTAAACCCTCGTTTATCGCGGTAGATAGGTTCCAGAACTGGCCGTGATGGCTGAAAATCTGCGAAGTAGGGACACCATATTTACCAGTATTTATTTAACTGGTATTTAGTATCCAGACTTCAAAAACCCTCCCTTTACATAGTACTGTTAACAAAACACTGTTACAATCAGTCACCAACTCCAGCCAATCAGAGAGGAGGCTTCTATAGTCTGGTAGAAGCCTCATATCTAATTGGTTGGATTGTAACAGTGCTTTTTTTGTGGACCAAGCGAGTTATCATGCTTTGGTATACTGAGTTTCACTGACATATTACACTGAATATTTGCTAAGAACATACTTTGTTAACAAATGTACAAAAAATGATTAATTAAAAGCTGATTTAATTTACAATTTCTTTTGTGTCCTTCTGACAGAGTTTGCCGCCTTGGTTAAGGCTTGAATTGTTTTCGACCAATAACACCTCTCTTGCCCTGAAGGATCAACTCTCCCTGAGTCCTGCCATGCTCCTCCCACGAGAAATAATTTTTATACTCACAACGCTATGAGACGTTTCCTCCTGTGCAGCACACTCTCTCAAACAATGACTGTGAATATAGCAGTTGTGTCTCCTGTCTTAATATGAAGTTTGCTTACTGTAAAATCTCATGCACTTTTACGGGAACGGATGATCAGAAAAGAATAAAATTCTTTTTCAGTATTGTCTCCTTCTTGACATTTCTATGAACCTGTCTAATGTTATTCCACAATATAAATAACAAGTACATTTCAACCAAGAAGCCACCTCTCATTTTTTCTATTTAAGTGTATGTTCAGGATGCTGACACTGCAATTCATAGACTGGCCACTTGAGGCTGGTGACACAAGGAAGTAGATTCCCATTGACTCTCATTTTAAAAAAGCCATTTTAAAATTCAATTTTAATTGACACCATTAAATTCAACCTTGGACGGCATGGTGGCACAGTGGGTAGCACTGTGTCCTTCCAGTTAGAAGGTTGCTGGTTCGAGGCTCAACAGTGACCTTCATGGAAGAAGTTTGCATGTTCTCCCCGGTTCCCTCAGGGTGCTCCAGTTCCCCCCCAACCCCCCCTGTGAGTGCCAAATTTATACCACATGACCAGAAACCTTTAGAGGCCTATAACTTGGTACAGTCTGTGATTTCAAATACATATTCGTACAATTAAAAGGAGAAACAAAAAGTTTATAGTTTAACAATACAACAAATTACAAATTAAAAGTCTTCCTCAAGTTTAAATATAGAATGCAAACCTGAGCAATTAATTATTATTAAATCTTGTTCTGTTCCATTACTTGTTTGCTCTGGTGACTTAATTCGTAGGTATATACGCATTAGTTTTAATCCATCAATTCTCTTTAAGCTTTCGTTTCATCCTCCATCCTCCACCAGATGGCATGCTTTTACAAACAGTGAAAGGAGGTTTGGAGGTTTGGATGTGAGGTTTGGAAGCTTTATGAATACCAGTTCAACACATGAGAACCTAACCAGCTTTCTACTTGAAAAGAGTGAGACAGTTCAAAAGCGTTGTCAAGGAATAGAGCTTTTACATCTCTTGATAATGTATCCACTCTTTGGATGCTTTAAATATTGCAGTGTTCATGTTGTATGGACCAAGGGCAGAAACAGATGTATTTATCTGCTCTTTAAGGTCTTTCTTAGGTGACACACCTTTGAAACATTCAAAGGGTTTTGGGGACAGTGCTTGATGACATTCCTTAAAAGAAGAAATGAGTTCCAACTACAAGGGCATCCCAAAGAATACCAGAGAAAACAATAATGCTTCAGTTTGGAATGAAGAACAGCCAAAGCTACTTTTCACCACTTAATCAATTTTCAACCATTCTGATGTCACACAGAAGCACATTCAGCCACAGACTGAGACTGCCAAAGTCCAAAACCGAACGCCACAGGACGTCATTTTTACCTATGGCAATCAAACTGTACAACTCTTCCTCCTTAATTCAGGTGCTGTCATGACAGCATTATCAACAAAGCCTTATCATGTCGTGCAATACATAAACTGTGCAATAACATACATGTGCAATAACTATATGTGCAATATCAATAATTCAACACCTTTCTGTAAAGTTGATAGTTGCAAGTTCTCTATATATTTTTATTTATTTTATTGTATGTCTGTCCTTATAGTACATCCTAGTTTTAATAGTTCATTGTATTTATTTTTATTTTCTAAATTTCTTCTTGTATTTGTATCTTTATATTCTTTATACAAGCAGTCACTGGAAAAATAATTTCCTTCAGGATTAATAAATAATTATCTCATCTCATTTCATCTCATCTCATTCTCCTCTCTTATGTTATTGCGTCATGAATACGTATCTATCTATTTTTTTCAGCAATGATAACTCCATGAAGCCTGAACAAATTCCAAGCTCCATTGGCAGAAATGCAGCCCCAAACTTTTAAGGAACCTCCACCATGCTTCACTATTGGTGCAGACACCTTTTATTGTACCAATCTCCAGTCCTTCAATAAACAAGCCGCCTTCTGATATAGTCAAATATTATATATTTTAACTTAGCAGTCCAGAGTCTCTTTGCCACTTCCAGGGGATGGAATGAGCCATCCCTCGTCACCCACTTCTATGAGGGTCTTCACTCTGATATCAAGGATGACCTACTGATCTAGGAACTTGTCAGATCGGCTCTTCACGTCAGCAAATTTCACAATTCACAAAGTCAATCTGGATTTTTTTGGCAGAGGACCCAATCCTTCGCCAGCTTCCTGTGATGACAAATCTCTCGAGCCCATGCAGTTGGGAGGTTTTCTTCTGTCACTGGCAGAGAGACAATACTCATACTCATTTACTGTGCAGATACTGGACATTGTCTCGCTCAGTGGCCGCTAAAAGCAAAGAACCAATATGGAGTAAATTAACTGTCTCTCCTCCTCTTTTCTTTTTCAGTGAACACTTAGGTCTGCCCTTTATTGGACTCTGGAGCTGAGGGAAGAATTTTATCTTGAAAACTCTCATGTCTGATGGGACTCCTGATCTAGCATTATGAATACCGCGTCCTTCCCTTCGGGCTCATTAACGGTCCGTAGATCCTGAGTCAATTACGCTCACAATTCCCTCCCTACTTCCTCGATGGGGGATTCTACTTTAAAGGCCTGCCAGGGGTATTAGCATTTTGTGCTGAAGAGAGTTAGATGACTGCAAGTTTTTTTCAAACGTGTCAAGCGTACCTGGATCTTCACAGCACGTCAGTGGTTTAAATGGCTGGCTTTGTAGAATAGGTCTGCATTCAGAGTGAGGCTACACCATAGGCTGTGCATGGCCTTGCCAGAGAAGTATAAATTCCAAAAAACATCCCTTAGGACATGCCTCAGAAATTTCTAGACCCTGGAGTGCTGGAAATTTCAGGTGGGGTGGAGAGTCCAATCAAAGGTAGAGTAAAGGTAAATGTAACCTATCCCTTCAGATAATGACATGCAATGAAATTTGCAAAGAAATGTATTCTTGCTTAACACAGCACATGTTGAGACGCCATTCACAAATCCTGTCACCGATACCCTGGACTGTAGGAGAAAACCAAAGCACCTGGAGAATCCCAGGCCAGAGAACATGCAAAATCCATTAGAGAGATTTAAAATAGAAGCTCTTCAGTATTTAATGCATATATTGCATTGACTTACACTAATCTATTCGATTAAACAAGAGAAGAAAATCAGGTTTCATAAAAAATGAGAAAGAACAGCTGATGGTGCATTTTCTGTTTGCTAACAGTTGTCATATGATACTAGTTATCCCCTGACACACTAAAACCAAGCGCTGCCAAAACAGACACCTAAGCAGAGGTCAGAGAAGAGTAACCGAGAGACCAGAAGCATAAGCGGGTGAATAAAAGATAAATGATAGCAGGGTAACCATATCGGCATGATGTGACGTCAGTGAAGCCCAGTTATATCACTCTTTTCAGTAAGCAGCACCTCCGCGTCCGGTGTCTGTGTCACCTCTTGTGTTTCTCGGGTTAACCGTGTTTCCCGCACTATATATGCAAACACCTTGCTCTAGATGAATGTAAAAGGGATCATGGGTGCAATTCAATACAGTTCAATTGGTCTTTTGTAACTCACTCAGACATGTCCGTATAAATGCATGATGCATTAATTCATTTGCTCGTGTTACATGTGCGTAAACCTGTCTATTGCAATAATGAGGCATATAGATCCACAGACGGATGTCAATATATGCGTAGAAGAAAGATAAATGGTTTGTATCAGACGTTAGGAGAGCAAAAATTCAAATAAACATAAAAATTAAAGAGCCCCTGTTATGATTTTGAAAGGTTCATCAACAGATTTCATTAATTTTGCAACTCATTCGGACAAAACATCACCTTTATTTGACTAAATCTGCTTTGATTGGTATTAAGACGCAAGTCTGTTGTGACTGGTTACTGCTTGTAGCGGGTGTAGTGAGGAAATAGTGGTTTTATACATTTCTTAGCTAAATTTGCACACGGTTCCGCAGAAAACAAAACAAATAAAAAGCATAAACATGCATTTGTCAAGTACAAGAACAATATTTATCCGCAGTTTGAAGCATATTGTTAAATATTATCGTAAACACAGAGAAAACACAACAAAAAAAATGTAAAAGATAAATTTTGCTTTTCACAGAAAAAACAAATGTATTCTCATGGTATTCTGGACCTTAGCACCAGATTATACAGTGTTTTACATGCTTGACTGGGCTTCTAATCACATGGGCAGTGTGTGATTGGTTGAAAAGAGATTGATGGACATGTTTTGGAAAATGCAACATTTTCAGCAATAATATAATTGACTGGCTCATTGGGAGAGTTTCATCTTAGAAACTCTCAAGTTAGTCTCCTGTCTTCTCTCTGCTAGACCCCTTCTCGACTCGTCAGGCTCTTCTTCTGATGGGACTCCTGATCTAGCATTAACAATACTGCGTTCTTCCCTTTGGGCTCGTTAATTCCACGGCTGTTTTAAGGCGTGCATTGATCTACATAATGATCTACAAATTCGTCTATCTCATCCATAATCTCATTTTCTCCTGTGACCTCTAGTCCCACAACATCCAGTTGTGCTATGTTTTCTTTAGCTTTTTCGAGAACCACCTTCTCGTTAAGCTTGATAAATAAAAGCACATTTAGTGGACTCATGCTCCTCACACCAAAACAATCTTTTCCACCCCAGAAGCCAAGTGTGTTCATTCCTTTTGTCACATCCTTAAGCTTGTTATTCAGGGCACAGAATGTGTTGATTTTTATAAGTTTTATTTGCAGACCAGACCAAGAGAAAACTGTTCTAAACTGGAACAAGCCAACTTTTGAGGCTTTTTCAACTTTGGTGACCACACTCAGTTGGGGATAGGCCGCTTCTGCATCATCATATTTAGTTTGTGTGAAGAGCGCTAGCAATGTTTAAGGTATTGTTGAAAGCAACCTATATTTAGAAATCCAGTTGAATGATTTTTCATTCTAAAACCATTAGAGATTATGTCCGCATAAAAATCTGCATTGTGTCTAATTCACAAAGTACCTTTAGGATGAGCTCATGAGCTCATGGAAAAAACTCATTCAGCATCCTAACACTGGTTTTTGGTGACTTAAGTTAAGTGCTATCTCTTCTGCTTCGTTACCTACACTTGCAACAATTGCACCACCTTACATAATAAATGTGTCTGGTGAGTACATTTTAAACATTGATTACAGGGTGAAGAGTCAAAGGTGACCCTCAGATCCTGAATCAGCAGAGCAAAAATGACAGCGTGCACTTTGTCTGCCAAACGAGAAGGATGGACTGAGTGTGTGTGTGTGTGTGTGTGTGCGTGTGTGTGTGAAGCTACGCTTTACCTATGAATTAGTTTGCATTTGGTGAGCAATGGATTACAGGCTGCCATCTGTTCAAGTCAATAGAGCAGATTATATGAAGATGGAAATATCTCCCACTGGAGATTAGGCGATTTAAAAAGTACTCTGTTTCTCCTACACGCATTCAGAATTTAAGATCCCACTGATTTAGGGGGGGAAATGTCTTGCTTTATTGGCTCCTAATTTCATAAGGACAGAGAAACAAACAAATATTTTTTCAAAGTAAATAAATCTTAGAGCTGAATGTTAGAAATGGAAAAGTTCAACACAATAAAGCAGTGTACTTAAAGGTAGAGCATGTAACTTCATGTCTAATGGTCACTTCAAACAACAATATTAATATCTGTGACTGCTGATGTATATTCATACTGTGTGTTCCACTATTTGTTTGTGTTATGAGAAGATGCAGCACAGCATGTTTCAATATTTTTTGTGTAGTGAGAAGATGCAGCACGGTATGTTTCAATATTGGTTTGTGTTATGAGAAGATGCAGCACTGGATGTTTCAATATTGGTTTGTGTTATGAGAAGAGGCAGCACTGCATGTTTCAATATTGGTTTGTGTTGTGAGAAGATGCAGCACGGTATGTTTCAATATTTGTTTGTGTAGTGAGAAGATGCAGCACTGCATGTTTCAATATTGTTTGTGTTGTGAGAAGATGCAGCACGGTATGTTTCAATATTTGTTTGTGTAGTGAGAAGATGCAGCACTGCATGTTTCAATATTAGTTTATGTTGTGAGAAGATGCAGCACTGCATGTTTCAATATTTGTTTGTGTTGTGAGAAGATGCAGCACTGCATGTCTCAATATTTGTTTATGTTGTGAGAAGAGGCAGCACTGCATGTTTCAATATTTGTTTATGTTGTGAGAAAATGCAGCACTGCATGTTTCAATATTTGTTTGTGTTGTGAGAAGATGCAGCACTGCATGTTTCAATATTTGTTTATGTTGTGAGAAGATGCAGCACTGCATGTTTCAATATTTGTTTATGTTGTGAGAAGATGCATCACTGCATGTTTCAATATTTGTTTATGTTGTGAGAAGATGCAGCACTGCATGTTTCAATATTTGTTTATGTTGTGAGAAGATGCAGCACTGCATGTTTCAATATTTGTTTATGTTGTGAGAATATGCAGCACTCTATGTTTCATTATTTGTTTATGTTGTGAGAAGATGCAGCTTTACAGGTTCAATGTTAGTTTGTGGAGTAAGAATATCAACCTGTACAATCCTGTTTCAATGTTTTTGTTGTGAAAAGATTCAGCACTGTGTAATTCAATATTTGTATTGTGAGAAGTTGCTGGAGGAGATGCTGCATTGCATGTTTCAATATTTGTTTTTGAAGTAAGAAGATCCAGCTCTATAGGTTTCATTGTTTGTGTGTGTAGTCAGAAGTTGCACCTCTGCGTGTTTACATTTTTTTTTCTGAAAATATGCAGCATTTGTTTGTGCTGTAAGAAGTTTTGCATGATTTCTGTTGCAGTATTCCTGTTTAAATATTATTTGTGCTGTGAGAAGAGGCACCACTGCATGTTTCAATATTTGTTTGTATTGTGAGGAGATGCATTGCTACCAGTGCTTTAATTCTGAGTTCAGATTGTGAAGCAGTGTGTGTTTAGATGATTGAATTAATTTGTGTTTGATTATTTGTTTTTCTGGAAGGTGCGGTGCTGTATGTAAACATTAGAGTTTTGAGGACATTAAGTACACCTTCCCAAATATCTTTTGAACTGTCAGCTATTTTACAGAAGGTTGATAAATACACCAAAGCAGGTTTACAAACCCCCACTAAACAACCCCCACTGAGAGTTTTGCATTATAATGAGTTTATATAACATCATCATTGTGCTGGTCAAACAAGCTGATGTCAGAGTCTTTGTCAGGACTGAATCCTGATATGAGAGCAGAGCCAGCAAAGCAGTTATTACTTCATTTGCCTTTTAACAAGGGCGTCGCTGCTTAACAACCCCCCCCCCTTTCCACCATCACCACCAACACCAACCCCTTCCTCCCAACCACACACAGTCCTAGTCAAACATGTGGTATAAATAGTGTGGGTTAATTAGTCAGGTGTGTAAGGTGAGCTGGGGCCTGGCAGCGGGAATCTGATCCGTACTGGTGTAACTATAGAGAGGTTGATTGCGGGAGTGTAGCGCCGTCCAGAGAGTATAAATCTCACCTGGAGTCAGCAGCCAGCTGCACATCTTTTTGCTTTCTCACCCTCTCACTGACCTGGCAAAACACAGCTCAAGAGGTAAGTGCCCGAACCTTCTGCAGCTCATCTGCTTTTGTTATGTTCATTATTGTGTTTATTCTGAATGTAAACTTTTTTTATTGGGTTTGATAAATGCTATTGATTTCTACTTTGGATGCATACATTTTGTTTGAAGTGCATGCAGTATATTAAATTAAGCTGTATGTTTTATATATGGTGCACATCCTGTTTCTTTATGGCATTAGTGAAGATTTTGAGTCACAAATGTACCAGAAATGAAGATTTGAAGCATAAACCATGATGCACAGCAGTTATACCACTATACCACCATGCTGCCCTGCTGCAGTACTCTTCAGAGACTGTACATTATGAAACCTGTCTCTTTCTCTATTTGTACATATCAATGCTCATTCAATGACTACACTTCAGAGCAGATAATGATTAAGTTTCTATAACAAAAAATCTTTTTGAGCTCTAACTGAAGGTGATTTGTGCATTGAGTGGGATGTATTGTATCATGGGTTTGATATAGAGAGATATAACTTATAATACGAGATTAATTGTATAAAGCACACTTTTTTGTCTTGTTCTCTAGAACCATGTCCCTCTCATCTATTCTTTCCGCTGACGCGATCGACTGTGCACTCAAGGACTGTCAAGGTAATCTACCCATGAATCAACACTTTACACTCAAAAAGAAACAAATCTGCACTCGAAAAAGTCCAATTATTTTACATCATGAACAATACCCGTGACGCTAAATCTTTCCTGTGGCTCAGTTGGTAGAGGTTGTGGGTCCCGGGGAAAACAAGAACTGACAAAAATGTGTTCATTCTTTTAAATGTAAGTCGCTTTGGATAAAAGCGTCTGCTAATTTCATAAATATAATATAATATAATATAATATAATATAATATAATATAATATAATATAATATAATATAATATAATATAATATAATATAATATAATATAATATAATATAATATAATATAATATAATATAATATAATATAATATAATAAATATAATATAATATAATATAATATAATATAATATAATATAATATAATATAATATAATATAATATAATATAATATAATATAATATGACACCAGCTGGGATCAAACAAGCCACCACTTGAATGAAGCTTGCAGTTACTTTTAAAAAGCCCTATTTTTCATTATTTTATACACAATGAAATGAACGATGTCACCAGAATTTCCTTATACGATGCCAATTTATATTTATAATGTACATTATATTGAAGTTAATTGATACTCGAGGAGTTAAAGTGAACAATTTCAAATCCTGACATAGATGATGATGCAGCTGTAAATGCTACTGTCTATTAGCAAAAAGTTGGTGGATCAATACTAGCTGGGGGACTAGTTTATTCTCCCTGTTCCAAAAGGTGAACAACAGATGAACTTGTGACTAAATGACCTGCAGAATATTGATAGGAATTGCCTTTTTCATTAATGTAGAAAAATAGTTCTCAGAACTACCAACCACATTTCTTCACATTTTTTTCTAAGTAATAAATAAATTATTTTGTGACATTGATTCCCATGGAGGTCAAGATAAGACATATAATAATAAGACCCACTTATTCCCTTTTGTGATCATGGGGGTCCAGCGCACATTGGGCGAGAGGTGGGGGTACACCCTGGGCAGGTCGCCAGTCCATTGCAGGGCAACATTCACTCACACAACAAGGGAAATATATATTATTCCATCAACCTAACAGCATGTTTTTGGGATTGCTGGGGAGTACCCGGAGCATACTACTGCGCCACCGTGCTGCCTGACTTTGTTTTATCTGATTGAAGTTATATGAAGTTGTAAAATCTGAATATGAAATGCTGTATATAATGTTTGGGAGGAGAATGTTCAGTTAATAAGAAAAAGAAGCAATCTCCCGTCTCATTTCAACAATAGCCTTTACCATTTAGCTCCACCCCCAAGTTATTTCTATTCGACAGAACCCACCCCAAAGACATAACGCTCGTTTGCTTTCACAAATTGCTGACAATGCCCTCAACCTTTGAGTAGTGGAAGTGGGTGGAGTGTTGCAGATTTGGATTGTTGACTTTACTAACATGCACAATATTGCTTCTGATTTCTGCCGCTGCTTAATGATTTGTGCAAACGATTAATGATCCCACACATTTGACGACACCGCTACTGATCTATCCCTGTCAGAGCACTTTCTTACACTTATCGAAACAAAGAAAAGTCAATGAATTTTCTTTTAGAAATCATAAAAACGTTGATTACTTGTATTTTATGGAGTATATCAATAGTTCTTATCAGACAGATTCAACACATCTGTGGATTTGCTTGTTACAAAAGTCACTTTTAAGAACTCAGTACCATGGTTACCTGGGATGCGCCGTATTCCAGTTTAGGAAAGCTCAGCACACTTGAGTATAGAGCTGCTATAAACAGTGCAAAGGACTTGTACAATACCAATCAGATCTAACTGGAGGCTCAGGCTCCTTCGATCGCTACATGGCCCTACTGATGCCCTCAAGGTTCTGGAACTTTCTGATGAGCTTTAATAATACAATTTAAAATATAAAACAATCACTATCTACTAATGGATCCGTTTCATCACAATACTCTTCTAGAAGTGATATCAGCAGTATTTGTAGAAAGTTCAAAAATAAACCCCACTCCTTCTTCTTTCATAAGCATATTTCTTAAAGATTATGAAACTGTTGCTTTGGACTGGGGTCATGGCTGTAGCCATATGTCTATCCAAAGATGTAAATTAAATTTATGCCCAACACTGGAATATCACATAAAATATTTGTGAATAATGCACCGTTTCCATCCAACGAGTCCAAGATATCAAAACCGTCAATTCCTGATCAACAATTATCAAAATAAAAATTATTTATTATTTTACAAGAAAGCCTTTTTTCGTTTATAATAATTTACTTGTGTCTTAGAACACGTAGACAATATGCGCAGTCATGTCATCTGGCTTTTGGAAGCGGTGGACTGCGCTTGGGGAACGCAGTCGATCGGGACATTTCTGGGAGGTGATGATCCTGACCTACTTTGATGGCAGACTGTAGGAATTTTAGAATGACTAAAATAACATTTCTGATGTTGTGCCATGAAATCAGTCTATTGGTTAGTCCATTAACTCCGCCCCATTGCGCTGATGTCATATCAGCCAATTAGAAGTCTCCAGAAGGGACCGCAGTCAGTCTTCGTCTGCTAATAGACTTTTTTTTCCTAAACAATGAAGATTCTGAACAATAACACCATGCACAGGGGCGGTGACCACTATGACAAACCCCACCTCCAAAACACCCTGAAATCCTGTTTTCCACACGACAACACGGTACAACAACAGATTATTGGGTACAGGTAAACAGGGCACTGGTCTCACTTTAAAATTTAATTCAACCGGCACTGCACTACCAGTGACGTCTTTTTTATTAGAACAGTATTTATTAAACGATATACGATCCGGGTGTTCCACAGGGCTCTGTCTTAGGTCCTCTAATGTTTTTGATTCATATTCTGCCCTGGAAGAGATTTTTAGGAAACATGGCATCTCTTTTCAATGCTCCGCAGATGTAACACCCTTTTATGTGCCATCTGAGCCAATGTATGTGTCCCCAACAGGTCTTACGTCCCATTTTATTGACCTCAAGAGTCTAACATTTCTTTGGTGGTAAATTTGAAACATTTGGTTCTGCAATCACTCTCAAGTTCATGCCTTAATAACCAGTAAACTGGACTGCTGTTATAGACTTTACAGTGGAGTGCCTGAGAAATCTATTCACAGATTACGCGTCCAGAGTCCTGCAACAAGGTTAATGTGACTATAACTTTTTTTAATAATCAAGTATCGTGTTGAGAATAAAATTATATCATTGTCCTTTGTAGCCTGTGCACATCAGACCTTGTCAGAATACATACTCCACCCCAAACACTACTCATTTGTCACAATCTGGCTCCTTAACTCAGTCATTCATCCATTTTCCAACCAGTTTATTCCCTTTTTGGGGTCACGGGGGTACATCTCCAGCGCACATTGGGCCAGAGGCAAGGGTACACCGTGGACAGGTTGCCAGTCCATCGCAGACTCCTTAACTCAATAAACAAATAGTTAATCACACACACAGTTAACTGTTCAAAGTTTCTGCATGCACTATGATCTGCCAATCATACTGGCTGTTTTAAATAAAGCAGGATTGATGTAACCCACATTTTGTTTTGATTTCAAATATAATATCTAGGTTTCAAAAAGGTTATAAGTTTTGGTTTTAAACTAGCATTACAAGAGTTATGACATAATTCCCAAAGTAAATCAGTTTAAAATATGAGAAAATTTTGCAATCGTCCTTCAGTTTCATTTTACAGACCCCAAATCGGTGCCATCAGTGCCCTCCAGTGGTGAAAAGAAGGGATAACCATAGGAGACCTGTGATATGACTTGTATTTTTCAAAGGTCTGGCACAAAACAAAGCAAAATGGAACAAACAGGGCTTGGAACTGCGTATAAGGTTTAGGAGAGGTTCTCCTGGTTTTTGTTATAATGTTCACATTGTTTTGACCTGGTCCTTGCTTTTTGGTGGATTTATGAATTTTTGCTTTGTCTGAATGCTTTTGATTTTTGTTATAAAACATAAAAACTGTAGTAAAAAATGACAATTTATTATTTGGATTTGTCTTCTCTATACAATTTCAAGTTTGTTGTGAAATTATTGTACATGATGAAATATTAATCTGTAATAAAATTACTCAGGGTTGTAGTAAAAAGGTTATTAGAGCAAATTGTGTAACATACTAAAAAAAAACTCTAAGGATTTGAGCACAAGTTGACAACTTCTCTCTCCAGGTGGCCCTGGTTTCAATAAAAAAAAAAGCATTAAAGATGGGATCTTGCTGGGTATTCCAACATGACAACGGCAGACTAGCTAGTGACACTAAGAACTGTCTCTTTAAGAAGCATTCTAAAGTCAAGTCTCCAGACCTTAACTCAATAGAAAAACAATGGAGGGAGAATAATGTTTTCTTAACCAAGCTCAAGCCAAAGTTACCCAGAGCATTATATTTACTTATTTTGCATTCACTGTATTTCTGGACTTTTTTTCCAGCCCCAGATTCTTTCAATCCCAAGAAGTTCTTCCAACTGTGTGGCCTGACCAAGAAAAGCCCTCAGGAAGTGAAGAACGTCTTCAACATTCTGGACAACGATGCCAGCGGCTTCATTGAGGAGGAAGAGCTCAAGTGAGAGATGCTTCACCACTGAACATTTCCTGCTTCATCTCAATGACTATTATTAAAGTCAAACATAGGAGGCAAAAAAACACAACACACAGATTATATACAGCATATTAAATCCCTGCAGTCTCTAATTACTCTAAAATAGATATAAATACAAATAACTTGGGTTCTTATCATTGCATTTCTTTCCCTTGCAGAGTTTATGGTTCATTGATGTCAGCTTATAATTTACTCAGTCTCTTAATCCTTGCACTTCCTAATGCTGTGTGGACTGATATTAGAGGGTTTCCTTCCACATGGGTGGTTTGCCACGTCTGAACAAACCGTGTTTGTTTGTGCAGGTTTTTCTTGCAGCGGTTCTCTGCAGGGGCACGGGTTCTGACCGATAAAGAGACCAAAGCTTTCCTTGCAGCAGCCGATGATGACAGCGATGGAAAAATTGGCACAGATGGTGAGCCTCACTCTAACATCACATTTCCATCATCAATGACAAATTAATCTAATGTTTAAAGTCTATCAAATCTAAAACGACAACACAGGGTCTACTGATATGGTACCTATGCTATTAATTATGCTGAAAATATCAATTAAAAACACCAAAGATGTGGTCGAGTACTTGTTGAAAATACGTTGTTCAGCGAAGTCCAGCATTTGTACATCACACACCAAAGCTGATGCAGATATCAAGGCCAACGAATAAATGGCTGGAGAAAATATTGACGAAATTTAGTTGTAAATGTTCAAACAAATTGGTACATGTTTAATTTTGGTTTAACTTTTAAAAAAAAAAAGTACACTACCTGTGTTTAATGACGAGGACTGATCCCAGGTTGGTTGAAGCAGTCAAAAGTGGGGCAGTGTCAATATAACGTGACTTTAGCATTTGCGGCAAATTTTCAGCAAATGGATTTTTTTTAAATCTTTCTCCAGTTTTTAAAGATTTTTTTTTTATCGTTTGTCTTCGCAAGTCATCTAGTTCAGAAATAAATTTTACAAAAACTGTGTTACCAAACAGTATACCATTTATATCTACCATTAATTCATATCACAAACATAAAATTTAAAAAAAGCACATTTTTGATGGGGTTTGACTATTGGTATAGAACAACCATTTCCAATTTTAACTGGATCCAGTTCCAACAGACACCTTAACCATCAGTGAAACTCAATATACACTTTACCAATACAGCAAACACTGCACTCTATAAGTCAGTGACCTGCTCCAATATTTACAATTTGGTCTTTACTTTAACAGGTGATGCTGTTTTTGTGTCAGTTTAGTTTTTTTCATGGTTTTGTAATATGTAACGTAGAGCTGGAAGTTTAATCAGAAAAATGGAAAAAGTCTAATTGGAACGCCTTCCATTATATGATGCCCCCTCTCCTTCAGTAATGCACAGTTAACAACACGTGTGCAGACGATATCAAAAGAAATTGTTTTCAAGTGTTTCAAGGCAGTTTCTTACATTGTGAGGAAATGGTTCACTTTCGAGTCAGACAAACCAGAAGAGGGCCTCTAGTGTTATTCTATATTTCAAGAAAAGTAAATGGCTTTCAACGCAAAGATTGAATTTTTAATGTGACTCAAACTAATGTGAGTCAATATCTTAAGAGAACAACAACATCTTATTTTCAACAATTTTGGAACAATTCGTGACATTGATGTTTTTTTATGATTTTAATTTATGCAAAACCTACTAAGAATTTCAATTGCTTAAGGCCGTTGCACACCTATGCGTTTACTTTTCCGTCTGCGTCATTAGCTCCTGCGTATTTCTTTTGCGTCAACTAAGTACTGCACAGACACTCTCCTGAACACTAGATGGCACTTCAGTAAACTGCAATTCACTCCATGCCACACGGTGGCGCAGAAGCAATTCACAATCTGAGGCGTGTTTATGGAGAAGGAGAATGAGCAGTCGACAAACTATTTGTTTTCTGGAAAACCACATACTGCTTATTAAAGCTGGTTTCAGGCGCACGATTTTAGTCATGATTTTGCGTTTATGCCCAGAATCTCATGCAGATCGGGATTTGTGCACATGTGTGACAATCGCGCAGATTGAAGCATGAGTCACAGGCTAGCGAGATGCTTCTCAAATATCTGCATCTGTTGGAGTCACAAACCTGCAGTGTGTGTAAAATGTCTGTGATTATCTGCAGGCAATGAGAGCCATCCAGAGGGCACCAAAAAATAGCAGAGGCATAGGATACAAAGGCATAGACGACAATATAACCCGACAAGTTTCGCTTCAAAAGGGGGTTTATTTTGACACAATTAATGAATTAAAAACATGTGTGCTCCCATTTTGATAGTAATTCTGGTCTTGCACATCAAAGCGGCACACAGGACCTTGTGCTGTTTTTAAATCTTTCTCTCGAGCGCTTTGTTATGAGACGCAGTTTGAGAACATGGACACCGTTCTCTGTGATTCTGTTTAAAATCATGCCTCGCAATCCTCTGCTGTTGATTCCTTGTGTTGTTTAAATTCAGCAACGACTGGATCCAGAGTCTCTGTAGTCTCTTCTTCTGACCCTCTGGGAGTACAGCTCCTCGTTTTTTCTCGAGCGCCGCCTATTGCTGCCTATCCCGGCTGAAGACACCATGTTAATGCAAAACCAAGACTTTACCGATCTGAAAGGGCCCTTAGTCTAAGCCTCATAGGTTCAAGATTAGCTTTTGGTTTATGTTTTAATGGACTCAATGTTTGACACCTCTATTGCGCATATAACTATATTAATTTGTGTTTTTCTGCTGCTGAGTTCAGTGACATCACCTTGATTGGCTCTTGTGATGATTAGCTCGCAGAACTTTTGAAAATAACTTAAAAAAGCACATCACACAATGCAGGTTAACTGTCAAAGATGTTCAATAAAGTCTGCCTCAGCATTTGCAGGTTTTACTCTCATTGCTACTTGTGTTCGACAGAGCTAAATCTTGTAGTAGTAAATCTTGTGTTTAAATGTGTATTAATGGACGTTTTTTTACAGAGTTCCAGGCCCTGGTTTTGTCCTGAACACATCCAGGTTTTCCCCCTCCTCTGCCACATATTTCATCTCATTCATCTGGACATTTGGCACCCTTTGACTTGATAGACATACTGTACCACAGATTGCAGAAATTTTATTTATTTGTTTTTTTTTTTTTTGGATATGAAGAGGGGCAAACATGAAAATGACTAAATGTAAAACTGAAATGATTGAATAAATGGCTTAAAAGATTTAAAAAATGTGTGTGTTTTCTTTTTTCACCGATTTACTTTTAAGAACATAGAGATCAAAGTAAATTTGGGGGGTTTAGCAAGTGTCATCTAAATACTCACATGAATTACAACGCACTTAAAATTAAATGAGAAGGTTGAGGGATTGTTGGCTTTGTTATGTAAATAATCCATGTAAGTTTTTCTGGGATCTCAAGATTACAAATTAAAACACAGAGATGAGCGATTCAGTTTCAGAAATTACCGTATTTTTCGGCTCATAAGACACACTTTTTCTTCCCCAAAACTGAGGGGGAAAAGTTGGTGCGTCTTATAGACCGAATGCAGAGCGCCGCGAAGTCCGGTCACGGCCGTATGAGAGGCGTAAGAGCTCCGGAGCTAGGCCGAAGCCGCGGCCATATTTGTACACCCAGCACTGCGCGCTGACGTCATCGCTCATCTCTGCCATAGCGCGGTCGTAACGAAAACGGGGGGAAAATACTACATTTCCCACAATGCCTTGGCTACGGTAGCCGCAGCGGTGCTTCCGCATCCGTACTCACGAGCAAAACTGTTGCCGTTTCACACATTAAACGTAAAAGAGCCCCGGAGCTAGGCCGAAGCCGCGGCCATATATGTACACCAAGAGCTGCGCGCTGACGTTTTGCCCATCTCTGCCATAGCGCGGTCATAACGAAAACGAGAAAAAAACTACATTTACCACAATGCCTTGGCTACGGTAGCCGCAGCGGTGCTTCCGCATCCGTACTCACGAGCGGAACTGCTGCCGTGCGCTCTCTCTCTCTTACTCGCGTGAGGAAAACGAAACGCTCTCAATGACTGAAACTCTCCTTTAATAAACTCAAACTCAAATCATCTCTCAACGGTACATCTCACACATGTACATAACAAACGTAACGTGCTCTGCAATTACGTAGTGTTGCTAACCAGGTAAGAGCGCATAATGATCATATCTTAACACCATGCAACCGAATTGTCACTTGAATAAGCTATAAATAATAAGTTATTTAACATTAAGGAGTAGTTAAATTTATTTTAAACTTAAAATAGTTATTAATTAATTATCAAATAATTATTATTTTATATCTTTTACATTCTTTTCAAGGTTTAAAGGGGGGCTCGACTAAAAAAGTTTGAGAA
>SRMA01026798.1:0-53795 GCA_007224835.1 Danionella cerebrum | reverse complement strand
TTGTTGCTATGTCTTTTCGGAACGATTTGACCAGCGGTTTCCGTAAAAATCGCTAATTTCGGCCCAAAAATCGCTCAAGTCATTCCCTATGGGGGCCCTAGAGTGGTGATGTCATCGCTCACTCTAACTTTGAGCAAGTTCAGTCTTGTTGCTACTTGCACTGTTTTCTCAACTAAAAATGAACCTTTACACACACATTTTATATCTAAATGATAGAGATTTTTGTCCTCTTTCAGTTGGTGCTATTTTCATTTTTAAAAAATACACGGTTTTTACTCCAGGTGGCCTAAACCACAAGGAGTGCACATAATTGCTCCATTCACCTCCATTCAAAAATTCTGGTGGACTCTGTTTAAAATCTCAATCGCAGGCTATTTTAACTCGCCATAAATCATTCACACTTTATCACAGCTTCACAAAATTTACACCATTCTCTTCCTTAAAATCCTGGGATTCTAACAGTAAAAGAAATATTTTAATACCTCTGTTCATTCTTTCGTAATGTTTATTTGTTTGAGGGTATGGATTTCTCTAAAATGAGCAGTTGCACAGAATCAAATGAAGGCTATTTGTAGCTCGCCATAATTTTTTTATTTCTAATCACACCTTCACAAAAAATTACAGCATTCTCTTCGTTAGGGTCTTCTGCTTCTTACAAAGAAAGAATCATTTCGATATGTCTTACGGTTCTTATATAATCTTTATTTGTTTGAGGCATGGAAATCGGATTTTCTCCAGCAGATTTGCCATCGTTTGAAAATCTGACAGTTGAGTCAGCTGACTCGTTTGAAAATCTGGCAGTTGATAACTCCAGCAGGTGCAAGCTGATTTCAAATAAGTAGGTCAAAGGTGTCTCATTGACTTTCAATGGCTCATTGAAATGAATGGAGCATGAATCCCATAGATCCTATTGTGAAAGAGCTTCTGTAATTGAGTGACACTGGAAAGTCATAGGAGCATTAAGGAAGCAAATTACTTATCCAGCCCATCATTGCTTGTGAATTAACATAAATTAATTAAGCCACACCCACTTTTGACAAAACTTTCAATGTCAAATATCTTCTAAACGGAATACAGTAGAGACATGGGGGTTGCTTTATATTAATCTAAATGGAAAGTAGATTACAACATGATGTCACTAACTCCTCCATAGCAACCAGACTGGTTACCATAGCAACCAATATGGCATGTCTCTATCTCAGCTTAGGAAAATCATAGAGAGATGGGGGTTGCTGTATTTTACCCGTATAGATATGGGGAGCAATATATTAGGTCAGCGACCCCTCCATAGCAACCAAACTGGTTACCATAGCAACCAATATGGCGGAGCTCTATCTCAGCTTTGGAAAGTCATAGAGACATGGGGGTTGATGTATTGACATGGAGAACAATGTGTGAGGTCACTGACCCCTCCATAGCAACCAGACTGGTTACCATAGCAACCAATTTTGCATGTATCTATCTCAGCTCAGGAAAACCATAGAGACATGGGGGTTGCTGTAATTTACTCGTATTCATATGGAGAACAATATATTAGGTCAGCGACCCCTCCATAGCAACCACACTGTTACCATAGAAACCAATATGGCGTATCTCTATCTCAGCTTACGAAAGTCATAGAGACATGGGGTTGGTGTATTTTACTCGTGTTGACATGGGGAACAATATGTTAGGTCACTGACCCCTCCATAGCAACCAGACTTGTTACTATAGCAACCAATTTTGCATGTACCTATCTCAGCTTATGAGAATCATAGAGACATGAGGGTTGGATTATGTTATTGTTGTGGAATTGACAACATTTTAAAAAAAAAGGTATTAACGGTACCAGCGCAAGCCAACATCGAAGTTTGCGTGCAAACTTTAAAATCTAGTTCTTCTTCTTCTTCTTAGAACAAAAAAAATTACCGTCAACTCCTCCTAGCCCGTTCGAGCTACAGTCACGAAACTTTCAACAGACCTCACAGCTGTTATGTAGTTTGTTGCTATGTCTTTTCGGACCGATTTGACCAGCGGTTTCCGTAAAAATCGCGAATTTCGGCCCAAAAATCGCCCAAGTCATTCCCTATGGGAGCCCTAGAGGGGTGATGTCATCGCTCACTCTAACTTTGAGCAAGCTCAGTCTTGTTGCTACTTGCACCGTTTTCTCAACTAAAAATTAACCTTTACACACACATTTTATACCTAAAATGTAGAGATTTTTGTCCTCTTTCAGTTGGTGCTGTTTTCATTTTTAAAAAACACACGGTTTTTACTCCAGGTGGCCTAAACCACAAGCAGTGCACATAATTGCTCCATTCATCTCCATTCAAAAATTCTGGTGGATTCTGTTCAAAATCTCAATCGCAGGCTATTTATAACTCGCCATAAATCATTCAAACTTTATCACAGCTTCACAAAACTTACACCATTCTCTTCCTTAAAATCTTGTGATTCTAACAGTAAAGGAAATATTTTAATGTGTCTTGTCCTTCTTTCGTAATCCTTATTTGTTTGGAGGTATGGATTTCTCAGAAATGAGCAGTTGCACAGAATCAAATGAAGGCTTTTTCTAGCTCGCCATAATTTTTTTTATTTCTAATCAAACCTTCACAAAATTTACAGCATTCTCTTCGTTAGGGTCTTCTGCTTCTGATAAAGAAAGAATCATTTGGATATGTCTTACGGTTCTTCTATAATCTTTATTTGTTTGAGGCATGAAAATTGGATTTTCTCCAGCAGATTTGCCATCATTTGAAAATCTGACAGTTAAAACTGGCAGATTTCAACAGCTGGCCCTTTGCAGCAGGTGCAAGCTGATTACTAATAAGTAGGTCAAAGGTGTCTCATAGACTTTCAATGGCCCATTGAAATGAATGGAGCATGATTCCCATTGTGAAAGAGCTTCTGTAATTGATTGACACTGGAAAGTCATACGAGCATTAAGGAAGCAAATCACTTATCCAGCCCATCATTGCTTGTGAATTAACATAAATTAATTAAGCCACACCCACTTTTTGACATAACTTGCAATGTCAAATATCTTCTAAACGGAACACAGTAGAGACATGGGGGTTGCTTTATATTAGTCTAAATGGAAAGTAGATTACAACATGTCACTAACTCCTCCATAGCAATCAAATTGTTTACCATAGCAACTATATTGCCACATCTCTATCTTAGCTTAGGAAAATGCTAGAGACTTGGGGGCTGGTAAGCTTCACCCATACTGACAGCTGAAACATATTATGTTAATGACACCTCCATAGCAACCAGACTGGTTACCATAGCAACCAATATGGCATGTCTCTATCTCAGCTTAGGAAAATCATAGAGAGATGGGGGTTGCTGTATTTTACCCGTATAGATATGGGGAGCAATATATTAGGTCAGCGACCCCTCCATAGCAACCAAACTGGTTACCATAGCAACCAATATGGCGCAGCTCTATCTCAGCTTTGGAAAGTCATAGAGACATGGAGGTTGATGTATTGACATGGTGAACAATGTGTTAGGTCACTGACACCTCCATAGCAACCAGACTGGTTACCATAGCAACCAATTTTGCATGTACCTATCTCAGCTCAGGAAAATCAGAGAGACATGGGGGTTGCTGTAATTTACTCGTATTCATATGGGGAACAATATATTAGGTCAGCGACCCCTCCATAGCAACCACACTGTTACCATAGCAACCAATATGGCGTATCTCTATCTCAGCTTACGAAAGTCATAGAGACATTGGGGTTGGTGTATTTTACTCGTGTTGACATGGGGAACAATATGTTAGGTCACTGACCCTCCATAGCAACCAGACTTGTTACCATAGCAACCAATTTTGCATGTACCTATCTCAGCTTATGAGAATCATAGAGACATGAGGGTTGGAATATGTTATTGTTGCGGAATTGCCAACATTTAAAAAAAAAAGGTATTAACGGTACCAACGCAAGCCAACATCGAAGTTTGCGTGCAAACTTTAAAATCTAGTTCTTTTTATGTTGGCTTGCAAAGCCAACATATTGTTATCTCACTTAAACTTATTATTATTCTTCTTCCGGCTTCTTCTTCTGACAAAAATTCTTCTTCCGGCTTCTTCTTCTGACAAAAATTCTGACAGCTACTCCTCCTAGCCCGTTCGAGCTACAGCCACGAAACTTTCCACGGTCGTCAAAGCTGTTCCCACTCGAGTTGCTTTGTCTTTTCAGACCGATTTGACCAGCGGTTTCCGTAAAAAACGCGAATTTCGGCCCAAAAATCGCCCAAGTCATTCCCTATGGGGGACCTAGAGTGGTGATGTCATCGCTCACTCTAGCTTTGAGCAAGCTCTGTCTTGTTGATACTTGCACTGTTTTCTCAACTAAAAATTAACCTTTACACACACATTTTATATCTAAATGGTAGAGATTTTTGTCCTCTTTCAGTTGGTGCTGTTTTCATTTTTAAAAAACACACGGTTTTTACTCCAGGTGGCCTGAACCACAAGGAGTGAACTTAATTGCTCCATTCACCTCCATTCAAAAATTCTGCCAGAGAATGTTTAAAATCTCAATCGCAGGCTATTTGTAACTCGCCATAAATCATTCAAACTTTATCACAGCTTCACAAAATTTACACCATTCTCTTCCTTAAAATCTTGTGATTCTAACAGTAAAGGAAATATTTTAATGTGTCGTATCCTTCTTTCATAATCCTTATTTGTTTGGAGGTGTGAATTTCTCAGAAATGAGCAGTTGCACAGAATCAAATGAAGGCTATTTTTAGCTCGCCATAATTATTTTATTTCTAATCAAACCTTCACAAAATTTACAGCATTCTCTTCGTTAGGGTCTTCTGCTTCTGACAAAGAAAGAATCATTTCGATATGTCTTACGGTTTTTCTATAATCTTTATTTGTTTGAGGCATGGAAATCGGATTTTCTCCAGCAGATTTGCCATCATTTGAAAATCTGACAGTTGAGCTGCAGCTGACTCGTTTGAAAATCTGGCAGTTGATAACTCCAGGTGCAAGCTGATTTCAAATAAGTAGGTCAAAGGTGTCTCATTGACTTTCAATGGCCCATTGAAATGAATGGAGCATGAACCCCATAGATCCTATTGTAAAAGAGCTTCTGTAATTGATTGACACTGGAAAGTCATACCAGCATTAAGGAAGCAAATCACTTATCCAGCCAATCATTGCTTGTGATTTAACATAAAATAATTAAGCCACACCCACTTTTTGACATAACTTTCGATGTCAAATATCTTCTAAACAGAACACAGTACAGACATGGGAGTTGCTTTATATTATTCTAAATGTAAAGTAGATTACAACATGATGTCACTGACTCCTCCATAGCAACCAAATTGTTTACCATAGCAACTAAATTGGCATATCTCTATCTTCGGTTAGGAAAATGCTACAGACTTGGGGGTTGGTAAGCTTCACCCATTCTGACAGCTGAAACATTATATCATGTCAATGACGCCTCCATAGCAACCAGACTGGTTACCATAGCAACCAATATGGCATGACTCTCTCTCAGCTTAGGAAAATCATAGAGACATGGGGGTTGCCGTATTTTACCCGTATTGATATGGGGAACAATATGTTAGGTCAGCGACCTCTCCATAGCAACCAGACTGGTTACCATAGCAACCAATATGGCGCAGCTCTTTCTCAGCTTTGGAAAGTCATAGAGACATGGGGGTTGATGTATTGACATGGGGAACAATGTGTTAGGTCACTGACCCCTCCATAGCAATCAGACTGGTTACCATAGCAACCAATATGGCATGTCTCTATCTCAGCTTAGGAAAATCATAGAGAGATGGGGGTTGCTGTATTTTACCCGCATAGATATGGGGAGCATTATATTAGGTCAGCGACCCCTCCATAGCAACCAAACTGGTTACCATAGCAACCAATATGGCGCAGCTCTATCTCAGCTTTGGAAAGTCATAGAGACATGGGGGTTGATGTATTGACATGGGGGACAATGTGTTAAGTCACTGACCCCTCCATAGCAACCAGACTGGTTACCATAGCAATCAATTTTGCATGTACCTATCTCAGCTCAGGAAAATCATAGAGACATGGGGGTTGCTGTAATTTCCTCGCATTCATATGGGGAACAATATATTAGGTCAGCGACCCCTCCATAGCAACCACACTGTTACCATAGCAACCAATATGGCGTATCTCTATCTCAGCTTACGAAAGTCATAGAGACATGGGGGTTGGTGTATTTTACCCGTGTTGACATGAGGAACAATATGTTAGGTCACTTACCCCTCCATAGCAACCAGACTGGTTACCATAGCAACCAATTTTGCATGTACCTATCTCAGCTTATGAGAATCATAGAGACATGGGGGTTGGATTATGTTATTGTTGCGGAATTGACAACATTTAAAAAAAAGGTATTAACGGTACCAACGCAAGCCAACATCGAAGTTTGCGTGCAAACTTTAAAATCTAGTTCTTTTTCTTCTTCTTCTTCTTCTTCTTCTTCTTCTGAGCCAAATTTCAAATTGTATCTCCTCCTAGGCCGTTCGAGCTACAGCCACGAAACTTTCCATGGTCGTCCAAACTGTTCCCACTCGAGTTGCTATGTCTTTTTGAACCGATTGCACTTGCGGTTTCCCCAAAAATCATAAAATTCGGCCCAAAAATCGCCCAAGTCATTCCCTATGGGAGCCCTAGAGTGTTGATGTCATCGCTCACTCTAACTTTGAGCAAGCTCAGTCTTGTTGATACTTGCAATGTTTTCTCAACTAAAAATTAACCTTTACACACACATTTTATATCTAAATGGTAGAGATTTTTGTCCTCTTTCAGTTGGTGCTGTTTTCATTTTTAAAAAACACACGGTTTTTACTCCAGGTGGCCTAAACCACAAGGAGTGCACTTAATTGCCCCATTCACCTCCATTCAAAAATTCTGGTGGATTCTGTTTAAAATCTCAATCGCAGGCTATTTTTAACTCGCCATAAATCATTCACACTTTATCACAGCTTCACAAAATTTACACCATTCTCTCCCTTAAAATCTTGGGATTCTAAAAGTAAAAGAAATATTTCAATTCCTCTTTTCATTCTTTCGTAATGTTTATTTGTTTGAGGGTATGGATTTCTCTGAAATGAGCAGTTGCACAGAATCAAATGAAGGCTATTTGTAGCTCGCCATAATTTTTTTATTTCTAATCACACCTTCACAAAAATTACAGCATTCTCTTCGTTAGGGTCTTCTGCTTCTTACAAAGAAAGAATCATTTCGATATGTCTTACGGTTCTTCTATAATCTTTATTTGTTTGAGGCATGGAAATCGGATTTTCTCCAGCAGATTTGCCATCGTTTGAAAATCTGACAGTTGAATTTCCAGCTGCTGCTGATTCGTTTGAAAATCTGGCAGTTGATAACTCCAGGTGCAAGCTGATTTCAAATAAGTAGGTCAAAGGTGTCTCATTGACTTTCAATGGCCCATTGAAATGAATGGAGCATGAACCCCATAGATCCTAATGTAAAAGAGCTTCTGTAATTGATTGACACTGGAAAGTCATACTAGTATTAAGGAAGCAAATCACTTATCCAGCCCATCATTGCTTGTGAATTAACATAAATTAATTAAGCCACACCCACTTTTTGACATAACTTTCAATGTCAAATATCTTCTAAACGGAACACAGTAGAGACATGGGGGTTGCTTTATATTAGTCTAAATGGAAAGTAGATTACAACATGATGTCACTAACTCCTCCATAGCAACCAAATTGTTTACCATAGCAACTATATTGCCACATCTCTATCTTAGCTTATAAATATGCTAGAGACTTGGGGGCTGGTAAGCTTCACCCATACTGACAGCTGAAACATTATATTATGTTAATGACACCTCCATAGCAACCAAACTGGTTACCATAGCAACCAATATGGCACAGCTCTATCTCAGCTTTGGAAAGTCATAGAGACATGGGGGTTGATGTATTGACATGGGGAACAATGTGTTAGGTCACTGACCCCTCCATAGCAACCAGACTGGTTACCATAGCAACCAATTTTGCATGTACCTATCTCAGCTCAGGAAAATCATAGAGACATGGGGGTTGCTGTAATTTACTCGTATTCATATGGGGAACAATATATTAGGTCAGCGACCCCTCCATAGCAACCACACTGTTACCATAGCAACCAATATGGCGTATCTCTATCTCAGCTTACGAAAGTCATAGAGACATGGGGGTTGGTGTATTTTACTCGTGTTGACATGGGGAACAATATGTTAGGTCACTGACCCCTCCATAGCAACCAGACTTGTTACCATAGCAACCAATTTTGCATGTACCTATCTCAGCCTATGAGAATCATAGAGACATGAGGGTTGGATTATGTTATTGTTGCGGAATTGACAACATTTAAAAAAAAAGGTATTAACGGTACCAACGCAAGCCAACATCGAAGTTTGCGTGCAAACTTTAAAATCTAGTTGTAAAAGAGCTTCTGTAATTGATTGACACTGGAAAGTCATACGAGCATTAAGGAAGCAAATCACTTATCCAGCCAATCATTGCTTGTGATTTAACATAAAATAATTAAGCCACACCCACTTTTTGACACAACTTTCGATGTTAAATATCTTCTAAACGGAACAAAGTAGAGACATGGGGGTTGCTTTTTATTATTCTAAATGGAAAGTAGATTACAACATGATGTCACTGACTCCTCCATAGCAACCAAATTGTTTACCATAGCAACTAAATTGACATATCTCCATCTTAGCTTAGGAAAATGCTAGAGAATTGGGGGTTGGTAAGCTTTACCCATAGTGACAGCTGAAACATTGTAACATGTCACTGACACCTCCATAGCAACCAGACTGGTTACCATAGCAACCAATATGGCATGTCTCTATCTCAGCTTAGGAAAATCATAGAGACGTGGGGGTTGCTGTATTTTACCGGTATTGATATGGGGAACAATATGTTAGGTCAGCGAGCTCTCCATAGCAACCAGACTGGTTACCATAGCAACCAATATGCCAAATCTCTATCTCAGCTTAGGAAAGTCATAGACACATGGGGGTTGATGTATTTTACTCGTATTGACATGGGGAACAATATGTTAGGTCACTGACCCCTCCATAGCAACCAGACAGGTTACCATAGCAACCAATATGGCGCATCTCTATCTCAGCTTAGGAATGGCATAGAGACATGGGGTTTGAATTATGTTATTGTTGCGGGATTGACAACATAAAAAAATAGGTATTAACGGCACCAACGCAAGCCAACATCGAAGTTTGCGTGCAAACTTTAAAATCTAGTTATTAGTGTGAATGCAGAGGCATTCACACTATTGTTTTCCTACGTATTTAGTGTGAATGCAGAGGCATTCACACTATTGTTATCCTACGTATTTATTATTCCGCTTCTTCTTCTTCTTTTTATTATTCCCCCCCCTTTTTCCAACCCTATCTACTCCCGCATACTTTGGCCTAGAAACACCATTCAAACGTCAAAACGTTCAGCTTTTTTCAGACTAGGTTGCTATTACGTTTCACTTTTCAAACTTTTATACTTTTTATAATATTTAACTTTATTTAAAATTATTCTTCCCATTGAAATGAATGGGAACTTTAAACTTCTTTCAACCTTTATAACTTCAACATACTTTCCACTAGAGAAACCATTTAAACTTTACATAAATCTACACACTTTCATCTATTAGATGTATATTTCAACTTATTTATATCTTTTATAGATTTTTATTAATCGTAGTTTAAGTTTAATGAAGATTTCCGACTTTCACCTATTTCTGCTCCACTCTAGCTTCCACTCTAACTTTTCACATCTCAAACTTCTTCATTTATTCTTCTCTCCTAAACTAAGCTTTAACTTTTATGCACAAAATTCATATTAAAGTAGTAGAGAAATTTGTCCTCTTTCCAAAGATGCAGTTGTTTCTTTCATATGACCTACGGTTTTTAAACTAGGAGGGCTAAACCTTAACGAGGGAAGCAAATTGCTCCATTAAGATCAATGCATTTCACCCAGAAAATGATGCTCCAAAGTTTTAAATTAAGGCTTTTTCTAACTCGCCATAACTCCTAGAATTTTCCACATATCGTTAAAAAATGTACATCATAATCTTCATTGATGCCTCCTGATTCTCACAAAGAAAGAATCATCTCGATATGTCTTAAGGTACGTTCACATCGAACGCGGTTCGCGCGGTAAGCGCGGATGGTTTCCATGTTAAGTCAATGCAAAGACGCGTTTGCGCGCGTCTGAGGCTTCAGCGGCGCGGTAAACGCGAATTGAGCGGCGCGGTTGCCGCGATAGGCGCGTATTGAGCCACATGAATGGGTGATACGCGTGTTGTGAGCCGCGCGCAGGAGGCGGACCGGCAGTAGACGGGTGAACCGCGCGCGTATCGCTCGAGTTCAGAAAATTGAACTTCGGCAGATTTTCCGCGCCGCGCTGACCAATCAGGAGCTTGCTGTAGCTGTGACGTGTGCAGCTCGGAGACCGTCTGGAATTAAAACAGTGATGGACTGTCATTAAAACTTTACGTGAACTGCCAGACCTCTCTGATCATCTTCATGATATTAAAGTTATAAATAATAGTTTATTATAAATAATAATTTAAAAGAATACATTTTATTTAGTAATACATTTATTTAATAATAAAAGAATATATAAAAGCACTTTGCTTGGAAGAAATTATATATATATATATATATATATATATATATATATATATATATATATATATATATTTATTCATAATTATCAAAACTAGGTTTAAATCTAAAGAGAATTAATCATGTTCATTATTTTATTTCAGCCCTCCATTTTAAGGCAAGATATTATTTATGCCAGAAAATATTGGGATCTTATAAAATATGATCTTTTAAAAAGTAATAAAATAGATAATAAAATTTTATGAGTGTAATTAAATGTTTACTTTGGGAGTACTATCTGTACTATCAAAAAAAGTGCTTTCATATATTTAAGGTAAATAAAATGTAATTTCATTGCTACAAACGGAATGTTTATTCCAAACATTTGAACATTTATTTTAATGATATTGTACTGTAAATACACCTACAATAAAGCTTTGCTATGTGTGATCGGACTGGTGTTGTGTAATGAGAAAGAAGCTTTGAGACATGGGTTTTATTTGGAGGTTGACTCCATTTATTCTTTGAAAACAAGAACATTTCATGAATCATGGAAATCACGAGAGTTTTGTAACAAGGCTTTAATGAAACCATCAGCTGGGCTCTAGAGAAACCCTTTAACATTTTCGTCCAGTGCTTCCAAGCAGAGCAGGACCTCCAAAGAGACTCCTCTTCTCCTCACAACCTTCAGCAATGGACCTCCATTCATCAGTGAGGAGCACAGCCATTAACTCCTCCACCAAACAACCTTCAGTGATGGACCTCCATTCATCAGTGAAGAGTCCAGCCATAAACTGCTCTACCAAACAGTTCCAGACTGCAGTCCCAGCATCCGAGACGATCTTGGAATCTCAGGAAATACCAGCAATGAAGATGCTGCTGATGACCAGGTTGGAGTCTCCACCGTCAATCTGAAAGAAGGAGAGAAGACAGAACAGAACTTTAGTTGCAGAACTGATTGCAGATCCATGATAGCAAATGTGTTTGTACTACACTGGTGTCTTCAACATCATCATTACTGTTTAAACTTTCTAACTTTACCTGTATTTAGCATTTGCTCTGATTTACTTGTTTCACCATCAGTATTACATTCAATCCACTGTTTAACAAGTTTTATTATTCAAACTCTAGCAATAAAAAAAACCCTGACATTTACACATAACAGCAGTGTTTTAACTGTACTACAGTGAAGTATTTTAAGGTTATTTTTTGGTAATTCTGATGTTGCTGTGGAATATATATTCACCACAAGTACAACTATAAGTTATGTTTTACTTTAATAAATGAGTATAGTGTAATAAAAACTAAAGAAAACCACTGTTAAATACAGTTTATCGCTTCACAAGAACCAAGTTAATCTATAGTTCATTTGAGATTACTTAGATATACAATATTGTACTGTATAAATCTAAATTTTTAATATTAAACAAATACAGTATTTACATTATATGATTACAGCATTTTTAACATGTTGTTTTAATTGTTAAAAACGAAAGTTATTTATCTTTTTATTAAAGTCCCGTCCGTTCGTTAGGTTAGGAGGTTCTTGGTCATTATTTACACAAAAATTATCATGAATACTGACCAGAGACAGACGCGCGGGTTTCCTGCTGGAGCTGCCCGTGCAACAGCTTAGGACCTGGGGTTGGTTCAGTCGAAGCTCCCGCTGAACGCGACTGCGGTCCAAACTGAAGCTCCTGTGGAAATGTTGGTGAACCACACCGAGCAGGGTGCCTCTTTGTAGGATTCTAAGCTCCTAGTCACAGCCCCGAACACGTTTTTGATGTTTTGGAGCATTTCAAAGCTTAGTGATGCAGATATTAACTTAACAATCCCGTCCGCCATTTTCCAAACCACCGCTGAACCTGTAGCTCCTCCCACTGATCCGCGCATTCCAGTCAACACCTGAATGTCATGAGTGCTTTCAGCGGCTCTGCAGCGCGGATCGGGCGATCAAACGGAAAGTAAACACGCGTGCATTCACTAGCGAGTAGCGCTTTTTTTCCGCGCGAACCGCGTTCGATGTGAACGTACCTTTACGGTTCTTCTGTAATGTTTATTTGTTTGAGGCATGGTCAAAATCTAAGAAATGTCTCCTCGATTCAAAAAGTGGCAGTTGGAGGCAGCTGTTAATCAACTAATTTGAATAACGAAATTTGATTGGCTTAGCCTTCCCATAGACTCACAATGGGCCCTAGAGATGCATTGCTGCCATTCATTTTAATGGGTAAATTGATTCCCAAATGATCCTGTTGTAAAAGAGCTTTTGTAATTGAATCACAATGGAGAGTCAAAGCAACATTAAGGATGCATATAACTAATCCAGCCAATCATTGCTTATGATTTAACAGTAATTCAACAAGCCACGCCCACTTTTCAACATCATTTTTGAATGTCAAATATCTTCTAAGTGGAACATCGTAGAAACATGGGAGTTGTTTTATATTGATCTAAGTTGAATGTAGATTACAACATGATGTCAATAACTCATCCATAACAACCAGATTATTTACCATAGCAACCAAATGGGTAATTCTCTATCTCAGCCTTGGAAAATGCTAGAGACACAGGAGTTGGTCTAATTGATTTGTAGTCACACAGGGAACATTATGTAATGTCAATGACCCCTCCATAGCAACCATAATGGTTACCATAGCAACCCAATTGACACATCTCTATCTCAGCTTAGGAAAATGTGAGAGACACGGGAGTTGGTCTAAATGACTTTTAGTCACACACGGAACATTATATAATGTCACTTACCCCTCCATAGCAACCATACTGGTTACCATAGCAACCAAATTGACACATCTCTATCTCAGCTTAGGAAAATGAGAGAGACACGGGAGTTGGTCTAAATGACTTGTAGTCACACAGGGAACATCATATAATGTCACTGACCCCTCCACAGCAACCATACTGGTTACCATAGCAACCAAATTGACACATCTCTATCTCAACTTTGGAAAATGAGAGAGACACAGGAGTTGGTCTGAATGACTTGAAGTCACACAGGGAACATTAAATAATGTCACTGACCCCTCCATAGCAACCATATTGGTTACCATAGCAACCAAAATGACACATCTCTATCTCAGCTTAGTAAAATGAGAGAGACACAGGAGTGGGTCTAAATGACTTGTAGTCACACAGGAACATTATATAATGTCACTGACCCCACTGACCCCTCCATAGCAACCATACTGGTTACCATAGCAACCAAATTGACACATCTCTAGCTCAGCTTAGGAAAATGCTAGAGACATGGGGGTTGTTTTGTTTCACTCATAGTGACACAGGAAACATTAGATAATGTCAATGACATTTCCATAGCAACCATAATAGTTATCATAGCAACCCAATTGGCATCTCTCTAACTCAGCTCAGGGAATCGCTAGAGACATGGGGGTTGATTCATTTCCTTCAGAGTGACACTGGGAACATTCTATTATGTAAATGACCTGTCCAGCGCAACCAGACTTTTTACCATAGCAACGCAATTGGCATATCTTTATCTTAGGTTAGGAAAATGCTAGACAGAATTTCAACTTACTAATATTATACCGTTCAGCTTCCACTTTCAACTTTTGACACTTTCAACTTTCAAATGTTTCACCTTTAGCTTCCACTTTCAACTTTTGACACTTTCAACTTTACAATGCTTCTTCTTTCAACTTTATACGTTTTCAACTTTATAATGTTTCACCGTTCGGCCTCCACTTTCAACTTCTGACACTTTCAGCTTTCAAATCTTTCACCTTTCAGCTTCACTTTTCAACTTTTGAAACTTCCGACTTTCAAATCTTTCACCTTTCAGCTTCACTTTTCAACTTTCAACTTTCAAATATTTTACCTTTCAGCTTCACCTTCAACTTTAGATTTTTTTCAGATACTTTCAGCCTGCTTTCATTTTCAGCTCTCTGCATTCACACGCATTTTCCGCTAGGAAATGCATATTCTAGTTATTAGTGTGAATGCAAAGGCATTCACACTATTGTTATCCTACGTATTTATTATTATTTTTATTCCCCCCCTTTTTGAGAATCTCCTTCTGCATACTTTGCGCTAGAAACTCCATTCAAACGTCGAAACGTTCAGCTTTTTTTGCTCTAGGTTGCTTGTATTCAGCTTTTTGATATCTTTTATACTTTTTATAAAATTTAACTTTATTTAAAATATTTTTCCCATTGAAATGAATGGGGAGACTCTTCAAACCTCCTTCAAACTTAGGCTTTTTCAGCCTTTAATAACTTCAGCATACTTTCAGCTACAGCAACCATTCAACTTTTAAACAATTCTACACACTTTCAGCTTTTAAATGATGTCTTCAGCTTTCTCATATCTGTTACAGATTTGTATAAATCACAGTTTATATTTATGAAGATTTTAGATTTTTACCTAATTCTGCTCCACTCTAGCTTCCACTCTAGTTTTTCACATCTCAAACTTCTGAATCTATTCCTCTCTCCTAAACTAAACTTTAGCCTTTATGAACAAATTTTATATTAAAGTAGTAGAGAAATTTGTCCTCTTTTTGAAGATACAGTTGTTAATTTGATATGACCTACGGGTTTTGAACTAGGAGGGCTAAACCTTAACGAGGGAAGAAAATTGCTCCATTAAGATCAATGCATTTCAACCAGAAGATACTGCTCGAAAATTATACACTAAGGCTTTTTTTAATTCGCCATAACTCCTAAAATTTTTAACCTATCTTTATAAAAATTACATTATAATCTTCATTGAAGTCTTCCGCTTCTCAAAAAGAAAGAATCATCTCGATATGTCTTACGGTTCTTCTCTAATGTTTATTTGTTTGAGGCATGGTCAAAATCTGAGAAATGTCTCCTCGATTCAAAAAGTGGCAGTTGGAGCCAGCTGGGCCTAATTTGAATACTGAAATTTGATTGGCTAAGGCTGTCCCATAGACCTACAATGGGCCATAGAGATGCATTGCTCCCATTCATTTCAATAGGGCCATTGATTCCCATATGATCCTAATGTAAAATAGCTTTTGTAATTGGTTCACAATGGAGAGTCATAGAAACATTAAGGATGCATATAACTAATCCAGCCAATCATTGCTTATGATTTAACATAAATTCATCAAGCCACGCCCACTTTTCAACATTATTTTTGAATGTCAAAATATCTTCTAAGTGGAACATCGTAGAAACATGGGAGTTGTTTTATATTGATCTAAGTTGAATGTAGATTACAACATGATGTCACCAACTCATCCATAGCAACCAGATTAATTTCCATAGCAACCCATTTGACACATCTCTATCTCAGCCCAGGAAAATGCTAGAGACACAGGAGTTGGTCTAATTTACTTATAATCACACAGGGAACATAATATAATGTCAATGACCCCTCCATAGCAACCATAATGGTTACCATAGCAACCTGATTGACACATCTCTATCTCAGCTTAGGAAAAAGCTAGAGACATGGGGGTGAGTTTGTTTCACTAATATCGACCCCGGGAACATTCATTGAGGTACCTGACCCTCCATAGCAACCATACTGGTTACCATAGCAACCCAGTTGACACATCTCTATCTCAGCTTAGGAAAATGAGAGAGACACGGGAGTTGGTCTAAATGACTTGTAGTCACACAGGGAACATTATATAATGTCACTGACCCCTCCATAGCAACCATACTGGTTACCATGGCAACTAAATTGACATCTCTATCTCAGCTTAGGAAAATGCTAAAGACATGGGGGTTGGTGTAATTTTCTTGTAGTCACACAGAGATCAATATATAATGTCAATGACCTCTCCATAGCAACCATATTGGTTACCATAGCAACCCAATTGGCATATCTCTAACTCAGCTCAGGGAAATGCTAGAGACATGGGGGTTGATTCATTTCCCTCAGAGTGACACTGGGAGCATTCTATTATGTAAATGACCTGTCCAGAGCAACCAGACTTTTTACCATAGCAACGCAATTGGCATATCTTTATCTTAGGTTAGGAAAATGCTAGACAGAATTTCATCTTACTAATATTATACCGTTCAGCTTCCACTTTCAACTTTTGACACTTTCAACTTTCAAATGTTTCACCTTAAGCTTCCACTTTTAACTTTTGACACTTTTCAACTTTTAAATGTTTCACCTTTAGCTTCCACTTTCTACTTTTTACACTTTCAACTTTACAATGCTTCTCTTTTCAAATTTATACGTTTTCAACTTTATAATGTTTCACCTTTCGGCCTCCACTTTCAACTTTTGACACTTTCAGCTTTCAAATCTTTCACCTTTCAGCTTCACTTTTCAACTTTTGAAACTTCTGACTTTCAAATCTTTTACCTTTCAGCTTCACTTTTCAACTTTTGAAACTTTCAACTTTCAAATCTTTTACCTTTCAGCTTCACCTTTCAACTTTAGATTTTTTTCAGATACTTTCAGCCTGCTTTCATTTACAGCTCTCTGCATTCACACGCATTTTCCGCTAGGAAATGCATATTCTAGTTATTCTTCTCTTTTCTTCTTCCAAAAATTCTACCGGCATCTCCTCCTAGCCCGTTCGAGCTACAGCCACGAAACTTTCCACGGTCGTCCAGACTGTTCCCACTCGAGTTGCTATATCTCTTCGGACCGATTGGACCAGCGGTTTCCGTATAAATCGCGAATTTCGGCCCAAAAATCGCCCAAGTCATTCCCTATGGGAGCCCTAGAGTGGTGATGTCATCGCTCACTCTAACTTTGAGCAAGCTCGGTCTTGTTGATACTTGCAATGTTTTCTCAACTAAAAATTAACCTTTACACACACATTTTATATCTAAATGAGAGAGATTTTTGTCCTCTTTCAGTTGGTGCTGTTTTCATTTTTAAAAAACACACGGTTTTTACTCCAGGTGGCCTAAACCACAAGGAGTGCACATAATTGTTCCATTCACCTCCATTCAAAAATTCTGGTGGATTCGGTTTAAAATCTCAATCGCAGGCTATTTCTAACTCGCCATAAATCATTCAAACTTTATCACAGCTTCACAAAATTTACACCATTCTCTTCCTTAAAATCTTGTGATTCTCACAGTGAAGGAAATATTTTAATGTGTTGTATCCTTCTTTCGTAATCCTTATTTTTTTGGAGGTATCGAAATCTCAGAAATGAGCAGTTGCACAGAATCAAATGAAGGCTATTTTTAGCTCGCCATAATTTTTTTATTTCTAATCACACCTTCACAAAAATTACAGCATTCTCTTCGTTAGGGTCTTCTGCTTCTTACAAAGAAAGAATCATTTCGATATGTCTTACGGTTCCTCTATAATCTTTATTTGTTTGAGGCATGGAAATCGGATTTTCTCCAGCAGATTTGCCATCGTTTGAAAATCTGACAGTTGAGTCAGCTGACTCGTTTGAAAATCTGGCAGTTGATAACTCCAGGTGCAGCTGATTTCAAATAAGTAGGTCAAAGGTGTCTCATTGACTTTCAATGGCCCATTGAAATGAATGGAGCATGAACCCCATAGATCCTAATGTAAAGAGCTTCTGTAATTGATTGACACTGGAAAGTCATACGAGCATTAAGGAAGCAAATCACTTATCCAGCCAATCATTGCTTGTGAATTAACATAAAATCATTAAGCCACACCCACTTTGTGACATAACTTTCGATGTCAAATATCTTCTAAACGGAACACAGTACAGACATGGGGGTTGCTTTATATTATTCTAAATGTAAAGTAGATTACAACATGATGTCACTAACTCCTCCATAGCAACCAAATTGTTTACCATAGCAACTATATTGCCACATCTCTATCTTAGCTTAGGAAAATGCTAGAGACTTGGGGGCTGGTAAGCTTCACCCATACTGACAGCTGAAACATTATATTATGTTAATGACACCTCCATAGCAACCAGACTGGTTACCATAGCAACCAATATGGCATGTCTCTATCTCAGCTTAAGAAAATCATAGAGAGATGGGGGTTGCTGTGTTTTACCCGTATAGATATGGGGAGCAATATATTAGGTCAGCGACCCCTCCATAGCAACCAGACTGGTTACCATAGCAACCAATATGGCGCAGCTCTATCTCAGCTTTGGAAAGTCATAGAGACATGGGGGTTGATGTATTGACATGGGGAACAATGTGTTAGGTCACTGACCCCTCCATAGCAATCAGACTGGTTGCCATAGCAACCAATATGGCATGTCTCTATCTCAGCTTAGGAAAATCATAAAGAGATGGGGGTTGCTGTATTTTACCCGTATAGATATGGGGAGCAATATATTAGGTCAGCGACCCCTCCATAGCAACCAAACTGGTTACCATAGCAACCAATATGGCGCAGCTCTATCTCAGCTTTGGAAAGTCATAGAGACATGGGGGTTGATGTATTGACATGGGGAACAATGTGTTAGGTCACTGACCCCTCCATAGCAACCAGACTGGTTACCATAGCAACCAATTTTGCATGTACCTATCTCAGCTCAGGAAAATCATAGAGACATGGGGGTTGCTGTAATTTACTCGTATGCATATGGGGAACAATATATTAGGTCAGCGACCCCTCCATAGCAACCACACTGTTACCATAGCAACCAATATGGCGTATCTCTATCTCAGCTTACGAAAGTCATAGAGACATGGGGGTTGGTGTATTTTACTCGTGTTGACATGGGGAACAATATGTTAGGTCACTGACCCCTCCATAGCAACCAGACTGGTTACCATAGCAACCAATTTTGCATGTACCTATCTCAGCTTATGAGAATCATAGAGACATGGGGGTTGGATTATGTTATTGTTGCGGAATTGACAACATTTAAAAAAATAGGTATTAACGGCACCAATGCAAGCCAACATCGAAGTTTGCGTGCAAACTTTAAAATCTAGCTAGGTTACTGACCCCTCCATAGCAACCAGACTTGTTACCATAGCAACCAATATTGCATGTACCTATCTCAGCTTATGAGAATCATAGAGACATGGGGGTTGGATTATGTTATTGTTGCAGAATTGCCAACATAAAAAAAAAATAGGTATTAACGGCACCAACGCAAGCCAACATCGAAGTTTGCGTGCAAACTTTAAAATCTAGTTATTAGTGTGAATGCAGAGGCATTCACACTATTGTTATCCTACGTATTTATTATTATTCCGCTTCTTATTTGTATTATTCCCCCCCCTTTTTCCAACCCTAACTACTTCAGCATACTTTGGCCTAGAAACACCATTCAAACGTCAAAACGCTCAGCTTTTTTCAGACTAGGTTGCAATTACGTTACACTTTTCAAACTTTTATACTTTTTATAATATTTAACTTTTTTCAAATTATTCTTCCCATTGAAATGAATGGGGATATTCTTCAACCCTCCTTTAAACTTTCACTTATTTCAACCTTCATAACTTCAGCATACTTTCCACTAGAGAAACCATTCAAATTTTATATAAATCTACAAACTTTCATCTATTAGATGTATATTTCAACTTTTTTTTATCTTGAAATGATTTTTATTAATCGCAGTTTAAGTTTAATGAAGATTTCTGACTTTCACCTATTTCTGCTCCACTCTAGCTTCCACTCTAACTTTTCACATCTCAAACTTCATCATCTATTCTTCTTTCTTAAACTAAATTTTAACCTTTATGCACAAAATTTATATTAAAGTAGTAGAGAAATTTGTCCTCTTTCCAAAGAAGCAGTTTTTCCGTTCATATGACCTACGGTTTTTAAACTAGGAGGTCTAAACCTTAACGAGGGAAGCAAATTGCTCCATTAAGATCAATGCATTTCACAAAGAAAATGATGCTTCAAAGTTTTAAATTAAGGCTTTTTCTAACTCGCCATAACTCCTAGAATTTTCCACATATCGTTAAAAATTTTACATCATAATCTTCATTGAGGCCTTCTGCTTCTCACAAAGAAAGAATCATCTCGATATGTCTTACGGTTCTTCTGTAATGTTTATTTGTTTGAGGCATGGTCAAATTCTGAGAAATGTCTCCTCGATTCGAAAAGTGGCAGTTGGAGGCAGCTGTTAATCAACTAATTTGAATAACGAAATTTGATTGGCTTAGCCTTTCCATAGACTCACAATGGGCCATAGAGATGCATTGCTGCCATTCATTTCAATGGGGCAACTGATTCCCATATGATCCTATTGTAAAAGTGCTTTTGTAATTGGTTCACAATGGAGAGTCATAGCAAGATTAAGGATGCATATAACTAATCCAGCCAATCATTGCTTATGATTTAACATAAATTCACCAAGCCACACCCACTTTTCAACATCATTTTTGAATGTCAAATATCTTCTAAGTGGAACATCGTAGAAACATGGGAGTTGTTTTATATTGATCTAAGTTGAATGTAGATTAAACATGATGTCACCAACTCATCCATAGCAACCAAATTATTTACCATAGCAACCAAATTGACACTTCTCTATCTCAGCCTAGGAAAATGCCAGAGACACAGGAGTTGGTCTAATTGACTTGTAGTCACACAGGGAACATTATATAATGTCAATGACCCCTCCATAGCAACCATACTGGTTACCATAGCAACCCAATTGACACATCTCTATCTCAGCTTTGGAAAATGATAGAGACAGGGGAGTTGGTCTAAATGACTTGTAGTCACACATGGACCATTATATAATGTCACTGACCCCTCCATAGCAACCATACTGGTTACCATAGCAACCAAATTGACACATTTCTCTCTCAGCTTAGGAAAATGAGAGAGACATAGGAGTTGGTCTAAATGACTTGTTGTCACACAGGGAACATTATATAATGTCACTGACCCCTCCATAGCAACCATACTGGTTACCATAGCAACCCATTTAACACTTCTCTATCTCAGCTTAGGGAAATGCGAGAGACACAGGAGTTGGTCTAATTGACTTGTAGTCACACAGGGAACATTGTATTTTGTTACTGACCCCTCCATAGCAACCATACTGGTTACCATAGCAACCCATTTGACACATCTCTATCTCAGCTTAGGGAAATGCGAGAGACACAGGAGTTGGTCTAATTGACTTGTAGTCACACAGGGAACATTATATTATGTCACTGACCCCTCCATTACACCCATACTGGTTACCATAGCAACCAAATTGACACATCTCTATGTCAGCTTAGGAAAATGAGAGAGACACGGGAGTTCGTCTAAATGACTTGTAGTTCCACAGGGCACATTATATAATGTCACTGACCCCTCCATAGCAACCATACTGGTTACCATAGCAACCAAATTGACACATCTCTATCTCAGCTTTGGAAAATGCTAGAGACATGGGGGTTGTTTTATTTGACTCATGGTGACACAGGAAACATTAGATAATGTCAATGACATTTCCATAGCAACCATAATAGTTATCATAGCAACCCAATTGCCATATCTCTAACTCAGCTCAGGGAAATACTAGAGACATGGGGGTTGATTCATTTCCCTCAGAGTGACACTGGGAACATTCTATTATGTAAATGACCTGTCCAGAGCAACCAGACTTTTTACCATAGCAACGCAATTGGCATATCTTTATCTTAGGTTAGGAAAATGCTAGACAGAATTTCATCTTATTAATATTATACCGTTCAGCTTCCACTTTCAACTTTTGACACCTTCAACTTTCAAATGTTTCAGCTTTAGCTTCCACTTTCAACTTTTGACACTTTCAACTTTACAATGCTTCTCCTTTCAACTTTATACACTTTCAACTTTTTAATGTTTCACCTTTCGGCCTCCACTTTCAACTTTTGACACTTTCAGCTTTCAAATCTTTCACCTTTCCGCTTCACTTTTCAACTTTTGAAACTTTCAACTTTCAAATCTTTTACCTTTCAGCTTCACCTTTCAACTTTAGATTTTTTTCAGATACTTTCAGCCTACTTTCATTTTCAGCTCTTTGCATTCACATGCATTTTCCGCTAGGAAATGCATATTCTAGTTCTTCTTCTTCTTCTTAAAACATTTGCAAAAAAAAAAAACACTTGCAAAGCCAACATATTGTTATTGCTTCTAAACTTATTATTATGTTGGCTTGCTTGCAAAGCCAACATATTGTTATTGTGTTTAAACTTATTATTAGTGTGAATGCAGAGGCATTCACACTATTGTTATCCTACGTATTTATTATTATTATTATTATTCCCGGTCGCTAACTACTCCCGCATACTTGGGCCTAGAAACACCATTCAAACGTCAAAATGTTCAGCTTATTCAGGACATGTATGCTATTACTCGTCACTTTTCAAACTTTTATACTTTTTATAAAATTTAACTTTATTTAAAATATTTTTTTACCATTGAAATGAATGGGAAACACTTCAAATCTCTTTCAATCTTCAGCTTTTTTTCAACCTTCATATCTTCAGCATACTTTCAGCTAGAGCAATCATTCAACTTTTAAACAATTCAACTCATTTTCAGCTTTTAAAAGATGTTTTCAGCTTTTTCATATCTTTTACAGATTTTTATTAATCACAGTTTAAGTTTAATGAAGAATTTGGATTTTGACCTAATTCTGCTCCACTCTAGCTTCCACTCTAATTTTTCACATCTCAAACTTCGTAATCTATTCCTCTCTCCTAAACTAAACTTTACCTTTTAGGCACAAAATTTATATTAAAGTAGTAGAGAAATTTGTCCTCTTTCCAAAGATGCAGTTGTTTCTTTCATATGACCTACGGTTTTTAAACTAGGAGGGCTAAACCTTAACGAGGGAAGCAAATTGCTCCATTGATCAATGCATTTCACCCAGAAAATAATGCTTGAAAGTTTTAAATTTAGGCTTTTTCTAACTCGCCATAACTCCTAGAATTCTCCACATATCGTTAAAAAATTTACATTATAATCTTCATTGAGGCCTTCTGCTTCTCACAAAGAAAGAATCATCTCGATATGTCTTACGGTTCTTCTGTAATGTTTATTTGTTTGAGGCATGGTCAACATCTGAGAAATGTCTCCTCGATTCGAAAAGTGGCAGTTGGAGGCAGCTGTTAATCAACTAATTTGAATAACGAAATTTGATTGGCTTAGCCTTCCCATAGACTCACAATGGGCCATAGAGATGCATTGCTGCCATTCATTTCAATGGGGCAATTGATTCCCATATGATCCTATTGTAAAATAGCTTTTGTAATTGGTTCACAATGGAGAGTCATAGCAACATTAAGGATGCATATAACTAATCCAGCCAATCATTGCTTATGATTTAACATAAATTCATCAAGCCACACCCAGTTTCAACATCATTTTTGAATGTCAAATATCTTCTAAGTGGAACATCGTAGAAACATGGGAGTTGTTTTATATTGATCTAAGTTGAATGTAGATTACAACATGATGTCACTAACTCATCCATAGCAACCAGATTATTTACCATAGCAACCAAATTGACACATCTCTATCTCAGCTTAGGAAAATGCGAGAGACACAGGAGTTGGTCTAAATCACCTGTAGTCACAGAGGGAACATTATATATTGTCACTGACCCCTCCATAGCAACCATACTGGTTACCATAGCAACCATATTGACACATATCTATCTCAGCTTAGGAAAATGCTAGAGACCTGGGGGTGAGTTTGTTTCACTAATAGCGACCCCGGGAACATTCATTGAGGTAGCGGACCCCTCCATAGCAACCATACTGGTTACCATAGCAACCCATTTGGCACATCTCTATCTCAGCTTAGGAAAATGCTAGAGACACAGGAGTTGGTCTAATTGACTTGTAGTAAAACAGGGAACCTTATATAATATCAATGAACCCTCCATAGCAACCATACTGGTTACCATAGCAACCCAATTGACACATATCTATCTCAGCTTAGGAAATAGCTAGAGACATGGGGGTGAGTTTTTTTCACTAATAGCGACCCCGGGAACATTCATTGAGGTAGCGGACCCTTCCATAGCAGCCATACTGGTTACCATAGTAACCAAATTGACACATCTCTATCATCTCTATCTCAGCTTTGGAAAATGCTAGAGACATGGGTGTTGGTGTAATTTACTTTTAGTCACACAGGGATCAATATATTATGCCAATGACCCCCCATAGCAACCATACTGGTTACCATAGCAACCCAATTGACACATCTCTGTCTCAGCTTAGGAATGTGCTGGAGACCTGGGGGTGAGTTTGTTTCACTAATTGTGACCCCGGGAACAATCACTGAGGTAACTAAACCCTCCATAGCAACCATACTGGTTACCATAGCAACCAAATTGACACATCTCTAACTCAGCTTTGGAAAATGCTAGTGATATGGGGGTTGGTGTAATTTACTTGTAGTCACACAGGGATCAATATATTATGTCAATGACCCCTCCATAGCAACTATACTGGTGACCATAGCAACCCAATTGACACATCTCTATCTCAGGTTAGGAAAGTGCTAGAGATATGAGGGTGAGTTTGTTTCACTAATAGTGACCCTGGGAACATTCATTGAGGTAACTGACCTCTCCATAGTAACCGTATGGTTACCATAGCAACCAAATTGGCATATTGCTATCTCAGCTTAGGAAAATGTGAGAGACACTGGAGTTCATCTAACTGACTTGTAGTCACACAAGGAACAATATAAAATGTCCATGACCCCTCGATAGCAACCATATATCAAGTAGAAAATATCATGAAGATATTTAAAGAGTTGTAGCAACAGCCTGGTTATATAAAAAAAAAAACAGAAAAAATAGTGGTTTAATATTTTGGAGAATATGGTTTAAAACTAATTTGCCAAAAGGGTAAATTAATAAGGAATTAATTTGTTAACTCTAGATACAGCAAAATGCATTCAATGCTTAATAAAAAAAAAGGCCTCAAAACCAATAAAGCATTTATGCACTTTACGTTTAAAATACATATCGATTTAACTGCATAATGCCATGCTTTGAAAGCGTAGTTCAACCGCCGATCAACAAAACAAGATGTGGACGTGAATCAAGACGCGGACGTGAATGCGTGTTTCCTGAGGCGTGCGCGTTCACGGAAGTCCCGCGCTTTTCTTCTCGTCCTTTAACGGTAAGTGTTGTTTACGTTTAATGACTTCTATTTTTATAAGATATTTAAACAGAATACGCTCGGTTTTAGTATTTGTTTCTCGCTCGTACATGTTCTATTCTGAATCCAGACGGATATCTGCTCACAAAGCTATAAATAAATGTTTTTAATTCGTCAATGTTTAGTATTAGTAACTATTGTAGCGGTTAGCATTAGCTCGTGTTTCAGGCATTTCACGTTACGCAACAGTCAAGATGTTCCTCCAGACTTTTAGACGGTCTACGTTGAATACGTTTAACAACATTGCAGTTTGTTGTAAAATGGTCCTAAATGCGTACAGTGTCAAATCAAAGACTGGTGTAATCTTAGTGTTAAAAGGCATATTATAGCCTAATAATATGTACACTAGCGTAATCTAATGTAGAGTTATCCAGGGGTATTTTTCATTGGTTTATTCATTCATTTTCCAGCCGGGGAGCCTCTAACCGGCAACCTTCTAACTGGTTCAGTTTATTTCAAATAAGTAAAGCATGTTTTCAGCGTTTTACAAATGACCCTATAACCAGTAAAACAGGAATTTATGTGGCCACTTGCATCGTGTAAAAGTGGCAATGGACTAATGTTGTTACCACACACCTAATGGGTGTACGTTATGCTGTAATTTCAAAAGTTTTATTTCAGTTTCTATATTAGTGTGAAATCAGCTACTCTATAGACGACACATCAATGCCTTGTTTTCTTTCTTAGAAAAAATTAATTTTTGAATAAATGAACTGTTAAAATCTGCACCCTGGTGAATTGTTTTTGAAATGCTGTATATTGCTGATACTGTATGTAACTGTGAAAACTCAAGTCCCTGGTTTTGTACTAATAGTTTTTAACTTCTTTCTCGTTTTTATGTCATACCAACACCTTTTGGACACCTTGAACTCCCTTCATCTGCTATGTACCATTTCCTCTTGGTGACTCCAGCATTACCAGTAGCCGTAAGTTACCATTTGATTTGTGCATTTGTTCTTACAAAAAAAGTACTTAGATTTGGTTCAGTGGCAAGAGACAGCAAACATACTGCAACTTCTTTGCAAAGAGAAAAAACACAACTACATTCATTCATAAATTAATTTTCCAACCCCGCTTATTCCCTTTCGGGGTCACGAGGGTCTGCTGGTGCCCATCTCTAGCGCACATTGACCCAGAGGTGGGGGTACACCCTGGACAGGTTACCAGTCCATCGCAGGGCAACATTCACTCACACGTTCATATAAATATAAATACTAATCTCTACTTTTTTTTTTCTTCTCCTCTAGTACAATACTCAAAGTGTCTGTGGCATTCTGGATCCTAGACAGTAAGTTTATACAGGGATTATCAGTTGGTAATGATGTAGGTGTTAACCAGGGGTTTAACTAAAGATACTGTGAGTGAAAATCCACTTTGTATTTGACAACTTTTTGCACATGTAATTTATTTATTAAACATTGATGTATTGTGTAAAAATTAAATGTGTGTTCTGGATGATTTGCATCTGCAGAACCAGATCAACAAGCGCACAGGATTGATTCCATAAATATGTAAATTACTATTCCTATTTGCGGTTAAATGGGGATTATAATAATATCGAAAAGGGCAACTAACCCATGCATCATAAACAACCTTGCTCAAGCCAGACTCAGTTGTAATCCATGCTTTATTAGTTTGGGAGAAATTACAGCTTTGAAAGGCTTTGCTCGTATTGGAGCAAGCAATTTCCATGTGTAGTACCAATATAGTCACATTAGAAAAATATGTGGAAATAAACATTGCTTTTAATCTATAGTTTCCAAAATGTGGTAATGAAGCCAAAGCACAATGATGATGGTTGAAAAAAGAACAGAATAAAAGGTGAAGTGCTAGCTGAAACATAGTATCTAATAAATGTACTCAGTCATCAATTTATTGTCAATTGATCTTTAGTCATCCTGCAGATTATTATTATTATTATTATTATTATTATTATTATTAATTCATTCATCTTCTTACCCGCTTGTTCCCTTTTGGTGTCATGGGGGTCTGCTCGTGCCAATTTTCAGTGCATTTCAGGCAAGAGCCCGGGGTACACCCTGGACATATTGCCTGCCCATCACAGGGCAACACACATTCTTACCCAAGAGGAATTTAGATTAATCAATTAACCTGACGCATGTTTTGGGGAGACCAGAGGAAACTCTTGCAAGCACAGCAAAAACTTGCTTACTGAAAGGCCAACCACTGCTCCAGATAATGCTGCAGATAATAGTTAATATTGGTATTTAAAATATGAAGTCGACATTATTATTCCTCATTAATTGATTGGTTGTGCTAAACTGATGACAAACGTTTTAATGCTCTTCTGATGATATAGACAGCAGGGCTGTTCAGTAAGATTTCAAGTGCAACATGATTAGATTTTGTTATATTGAAACAACTTTCTGATTTGTTTCTGTTTGTGTGTTACAGGTTCCCTGCTGTCCAACACCTCTCTAACTCTAAGCCTGCCACTGTCCCAGGCTCTCTATCGTTCCTGTCCCTACCGCTCTGTCTCATTTTGGCCTATTCTACCTTGCTATCCCTCTAATCTATCGAACCTAATATTCTATCTGATTTTGGAACACTATTATTGAACTACTATTTTTTGGCTTGAATATTTGACTACTATTTGAACGCCTACTATTTGAACGCCTCAGGTTGAAAGTGCCTGGTCTATCTGTATTATTGGCCCTGAGAGTTTCTCTGCTCTCACCCGCTCTCTCTCTCTGTCTCTATCTTGCACGTAATCACTAATCACATAACATTTTATAACACTATAATCACTTTATAACACTATAATCACATTTCACATTGTACCATTCCATTTTACTCAGTACATACATATTGAAATTCTGCATTTTCATTTTAACAAATTACAAATTTGACTAAGAGGAATACTTTGCCACAAAGTTAATACAAACATCACATTAAAACATTTATTTGACATAAACTAGCTATTTGGCAAAGTTGATATAGTTGTAAGTTTTACTTAGAAGTGCTCATCTTTATATTGAGTAAAGATAAAGTTTGCACACACATTGATAGAATCTGAGCACTCTTAACTGTTCCTGACAATTGTTCCTGCTGATTATTCCAGACTTTTGGTTTGTATTCAGGTTTGTTTGTCATTAAATATCTTTGATACACAGTCATTCTTGTAAAGTTCCTGTCTGTGTTTAACTGTTCTGAGCTCTAATAAAAACAGACATCAGAGAGAAAGGAGTGGATTATTGTGGAGTGGCTGTTTCCTGTGCTGACCCAGAGTTCCTGATTCTGTGATCCAGTGCTTGACTTCTGCTACGAAGAGCACACACACACATCTCATATATTTATTCATTCCTGTGTTTAATATTAACTTATATTACTTTTAATCTTTAAAAACTTTAATCTTACAATAATAACATTGTGGTGTTGTCAAACAGTTAAAATATAAACTGATTTTTATAAAATAAAAATTAAAACAATTTACACAGCATAGTTACGAAATTTGCAAATAAGGGATTGTGCTTGTTACTTTGTAAAATAATATATTTTATAACGTGTATTGTAATAGTTATTTGGGCTAAATCTCTGAGTAGTTTTCGATTAATATAACGATCTAAGTGACATTTAAACATTGTTTACCAGCTGTTCTAAAATAAATCTACGATGCCAAGGAAGGGTAAGAGGTCAGAAGCTGCGAAGCTCCGTTGGCAGAGAACTTCAGGTTTGCAGTGTTCCGTAACACGTGACCCAACCGAACGCCTTGAGACTGATGCCCAGGTACCCGCGTCTGATCCATCCCTTGCTGAATGCGTCCAGAAGTCTCCGCCATCTCTTCGTGTACCCGCAGTGTCAGATAATAGTTTGGTGAGGAGTGGCTGTCGCAAAGTTTTTGGTTCAGACTTCTCAACTCCAGCGGACCAATCTCCTGAAACACGCGTCTGTGCCTCCCGCAGCCAAGCAGCTCAGAAATACGGTAACTACAGAAACCACCAGTGCACTTGTAACTCCCTCACGTTCCTTGCTTTCCTTTACGAGAACGAAAACATCACCGGTGCAGACCTTGACCTTGTTCTGGATAAAGGTAATGAGATGTATAAAGAGGCCAGAAAACGCTTTCCTACAAGCATCCATTTGTCTACAGACGAGCTTCCGGGCCACGCTGAGGCGCGCACGAACACATTAACTGTTGACCACTCGCATCTTTCCCGATATGGCACATTTGGAGACCCGTTACCTGGAACTGTTGATTACTTCCTTGATCTGGAAGCAGGTTTGAGCTGTTTATTATCCGATGTGCAGTATGCATTATTAATAATGTCTGGATTGTGCATCGCTGTATTCAGAACCAGATCGGGCAGATACGGATTGTTTGATCCACACGCGAGAAGAGAAAACGCATTGCCTCTATCAGCGATCTCACAAACATCTGGAACTGCTGTAATGGTAACTTTCACACGTCTCAGTGATTTGATTGATAGACTCCAGCAGTGTCACAAGATATTAGGAACACAGTCATCGTGTAACTATGAACTGAAACCTGTGGCTTTTCTGAGCGTAAACGCCGTCGAGCTGATCGATGAAACCAGATCTACACCTCGCCCTGCTGCACCCGCTGGTTTACATGACAGTGTTGAAGAATCTAATTCAATTTCTTTATGTCATTTTATACAGATTCACAACACACACCAATCTATTTACACTAATATGGTTTTTGCATCATCAGTGAATCAACAAGAGCCCCATTCTTCAGTCTCTGATGCCCGAACACGGTCTCAGCCATCAAACGAAATCTGCTCGATTATTCTGCCATCACATCCTCAAAGTGAGTCAAAAATACCCACTGCAGATACAAATGCAACTGCGCCCAATTTATCAAAACTGAGTAAACAGCAAAGAAGACGAGTTAAGAGAAGATTAATGGAATCTCAAAAAGAAAAGGAAAAATGTAGAGCAACCAGAAAATATAAAACAAATACTGAATATAGAGAGAAGAAAAAAATATATATTAAACTAAATTATAGAAACAACATTGACATGAGGCAGAGACAAAAACGATACATTACTGAGCGCTATAGAAGTAATATCGACTTCAAGAATAAGCAGAAACATTATGTAACTGAGCGTTACAGAAGTGATACTGACTTCAAGAACAAACACAAACATTACGTAACTGAGCGTTACAGAAGTGATAATGACTTCAAGAACAAACAGAAACATTACGTAACTGAGCGTTACAGAAGTGATAATGACTTCAAGAACAAACAGAAACATTATGTAACTGAGCGTTATAGAAGTGATACTGACTTCAAGAACAAACAGAAACATTATGTAACTGAGCGTTACAGAAGTGATACTGACTTCAAGAACAAACAGAAACATTATTTAACTGAGCGTTACAGAAGTGATACTGACTTCAAGAACAAACAGAAACATTATGTTACTGAGCGTTACAAAAGTGATACAGACTTCAGGTACAAACAAAAGAAGTATGTAACTACACGTTATAGTACAGATGCTGATTACAGACTGAGACAGCGATCTTATATTACTCATCGATATGCACATGACAAACAATTCAGAATTCAACACAGGCAGCTCATGAAACAAATAATGAGAAAGAGATATGAGCATAATGTTAACTATCGTACTTTGTGCAAAATAAGATGTGCAATGAAAATAAAAAGGAAATACAGTAAGATGAACAGGCAGCTTCACCAGACTGACAACCCTTTAATGCGACAGGCCATATCTGTTTTCAGATTAAACATAAAAGCTGGTCCAACCCATGTGTGCACAGTGTGCCATAAGGCTTCATTTCCAAACCAAGTACGGCTGTGTAAGAGATCATGTTACGTTAAAAAACGAGAGGTGGTTGAATCATGTCTGTCAGGTAAATATGTTCATTATTGTGATGATCACTGCAGAAACCATTGCAAAGTCCCTGCAGAGAGAAAGAAAGAGTGGATCTGTCACACCTGCCACAGTTACCTGAAAAATGGAGCCATGCCACCTCTTGCAATGAACAACAATCTGGAGCTTGTTGAAATCCCACCTGAACTGTCCGATCTAAATATTCTGGAGAGACATTTAGTTTCAAAAGTCATTGCATTTGGAAAAATAATTCCGTTGCCAAAAGGAAGACAACAACAAATCTGTGGAAATATAGTCTGTGTACCCAGTGAGATCCAGGAAACCGTGAATGCTCTGCCCAGATTGAGAAGTGACTCACAGGTTCTGAGAGTGAAACTGAAGAGACGATTGAGTTACAGAGGTCATCAGCTGTTCCAGACTGTAACCTGGTCAAAACTTATACAGGCTCTCCATAAACTCAAACAGATCCACCCACAGTATGAGGATGTGAGTATCAGAGATGAGGCTGAGTTATGTGACCCAACACTTCCAGATGAGGATGAGGATGATGATGATAATGATGATGATGATGAATATGGAGAAGATGATCTCATGGAGATCGACAGATTCGAACAAAATGCATTACAAGAGATGGTAAACAATCCTGAACATGAACAGCAAAACTGTGACATGCTACAAGATGATGTTAACCCTGAGGAACCGAGAGATGATGCGGAACAGGAAGGTGATATGCCCAATGGAGGTTTCGCTCTAGATTCATGTCTTCAGCCTCCTGATGTTGCAGAGGAAATATTATGTTTTAGTGAAGGAATCTACTCTGTTGCCCCTGCTGAAAGAAACAGTCCAGTCAGCTTTTTCCAAACACCTAAACTGGAGGCGATGGCATTCCCGGTGCAGTTCCCTACTGGTCTAAACACACTTGATGAACAGAGACGCATTAAATTAACACCTAGTAGTTATTTCAAATCAAGGCTTTTCTGTATTGATGAGCGCTTTGCCAGAGACACAAATTACTTGTTCTTTGCTCAGTTTGTGACTGAAATACACTTAGCCACTTCCAGCATGACTATCCAGTTACGTAAAGGAAAACCAGTGACCAGAGATGGAAGGAGAATAACGTCACAAATGCTACAAGATAAACGTGAGGTTGAGAAACTGGTGAGGAATAGAGATGCAGTGAGATTCATGCAGCCACTGAGAGGAACACCAGCTTACTGGGAGAAAACAACCAGAGATCTTTTTGCCATGATCAGACAACTGGGAACTCCTACATTCTTCTGTACGTTCTCAGCAGCAGAAATGCGTTGGCCTGAAGTCATCGAGGTAATAAAAACTCAGCAAGGTGAAGAAGTTGACTTTGAGGATCTGGACTGGGCAGCAAAGTGTGACATATTACGGAGTAATCCAGTGACAACGATGCGTATGTTTGATAAACGTGTTGAAGCTTTATTCAGAGATTTGATCTTATCTCCAGCACAACCTCTGGGTAAAGTCATGGACTACTTCTACAGAGTGGAATTTCAGCACAGAGGAAGCCCACACATACACTGTCTCATCTGGGTAGAAGGTGCACCTGTGTTTGAGGAAGATCCTGATCAAATTATCTGTGATTTTGTCTCTAAATACATCACAGCTCAGCTTCCTGACCCACATAAACAACCTGAATTACACAAGAAAGTGAAGGAAGTTCAAATGCACAGTAAACAACACTCAAGAACATGTTTCAAAAGCCCCGGCTCTGGATGTAGATTTGGATTTCCTAAACCACCGAGCAGAAAGACCATGATTACGAGACCTGGTGAGGAGGTTAATGTTGAAGAAGCCAAGAAAAAGCTCAGACCACTGAACATGTTGCTAATGGAACCTGAAACAGCTTCTCTCAGTTTGCAGCAGCTTCTGGATCAATGTGGTTTAACTCTGAGTGATTATGAACGATGTCTCAACATGATGAACAAATCCAGCGCCATCATTCTGAAACGCGACCCTAAGGATTGCTGGGTAAATGGCTATAATCCTCATCTGCTGGAAGCGTGGGATGCGAATATCGATGTGAGTTATATTCTGAACGCTTTTTCGTGCGTGATGTACTTAACTTCATATATAACGAAGAAAGAGGCGGGACTATCTGAATACCTCAAAACAGTCATTCAGAACTCTGACAGAGAAAACGTAAACGAATGTGATGAAATGAGGGCCGTCATGCAGGCGTATTCCAAAAAGAGAGAGATCAGCGCTCAGGAGTGTGTGACTCGTGCATGTGGCATCAACATGAAGAAGTGTTCTCGTGGCGTTGTGTTCATACCAACAGATGACAATGCATTAAAAATGAGCCGTCCCCTTTCATACCTGGAGAACACAACACCAGAATGTGCAAATGTATGGATGACATCACTCATGGACAAATACAAATGCAGACCCGAAACTCCAGAGTTTGAGTTGATGTGTTTGGCCGATTTTGCAGCTACTTGTCGATTTGTCTACGGCAAAGAGACTCAACGTAAAGATGTCCTTCCCTTGCTGAATGAGATGGGATTTATTCAGAGGAGAAAACATGACAAGCCTGCCATCATCAGATTTCACCGCTGCTCACAGCAGAAAGACTCTGAGAAATTTTACGGCACATTACTTAAGCTCTACCTCCCTTTCCGATCAGAGCTGGAACTGAAAAGGCTTTCTTTACCCACATATGAATCGTTTTATGAGAGCGGCTGGGTACAGCTACGAGGATCTGACCATTCTGAGAGCGTCAGAGTAATTGTCAAAGAAAACAAGGACAAATATGAGAAAAACAGTGAAGAGATTGAGGAAGCTGTTGAGAAGTACGACCAGAACAGAGGTGTGATCGACGAATGGTGTAACCTGGCACCTGAATCTGAAGTAGTGAGATTAGAGTGCATTGAAGAACTTCAAGCCAGAGAGCCACAACCTGAAAATGAACAGGAGAATGTGCCAGACTTTAATCGTCAGTTTAATGCTGTAACAGAAACCAGAGCCATCAGAGAGCAACCGGCTATTGACCCCACTGTACTACGCCGAATGTTTCAGAATCTGAACCAGAAACAAGCCTGTGTGTTTTATACAGTCAGAGACTGGTGCATTAAACGAGTTTGCGGCCTTAATCCAGATCAGTTCTTCTTTTACATCAATGGTGGAGCTGGAACAGGAAAGTCACATCTCATTAAATGCATCCACTCAGAAGCTTCTAAAATACTGAGGAAACAGCAGAGACACGCTGAGGAGCCAGACATATCCAGACCTACTGTCCTATTAGCAGCTTTCACTGGAACTGCAGCCTTTAATATATCCGGTACAACACTGCACTCTCTGCTCAAGCTGCCGAGAAGCCTAAAGCCACCGTTTCAAGGCCTGGGAAACCAACTGGATGAAGTGAGATCCGAGCTGATAAATGCTGAAATCCTGATAATTGATGAAATTTCCATGGTCTCTAAAAATCTTTTTGCTTATGTGGATGTCAGACTCAAACAGATCAAAGGCAGCCAGAAACCCTTTGGAGGCATGTCACTGATAACAGTGGGTGATTTCTTCCAGCTTCCTCCTGTCCGACAATCTAAACCTCTGTGCGTATATGACCCGTGTGAGATCGACCTGTGGCAGGAACACTTTCAGATGATCACTCTAACGGAGATCATGCGGCAGAAAGATGATGTTGCTTTTGCAGAAATGCTGAACCGGATCCGAGTCAAGGACAAATCAGATGAGTTATCAGACGCAGACAGAGCTTTGCTGTCACAAACCATCACTGAACCACAACTTTGTCGAACTGATGTCCTGCACATTTTTGCGACTAATAAACAGGTGGATGCTCACAACTCTTCAACATTAACTCAGCTATTTTCTCATCCAATGAATGTTGATGCTGATGATTATAAGAAGGATCCTCGAACTGGAAGAATGACAAAACAACCAACACCTTTTAAAGGAAGCAGTAATGAATTACCAGACACACTACACGTTGCTGAGGGAGCTCGCGTCATGCTCACTAGAAATCTGGACATTTCTCAGGGTTTAGTCAATGGTTCATTCGCTACATTACTCAGAATTTTGACCTCTGAACAAAATGGATCTTCATATGTCACCAAGCTTGGTCTCAGGATGGATAATGAAACATCTGGACAGAATCATCACGACAGAGAACCAGGAAATCCATCTGATCTGGTGTACATAGAGAGAGCAGAGGAGAATCTGAAACAGAAAGGAGTGATTCGCAGACAGTTTCCTATTAAACTGGCCTTTGCTTGTACAATTCACAAGGTTCAAGGTATGACGACACACTCAGCGGTGGTTTCACTGAAGCACATCTTTGAACCTGGCATGGCTTACGTAGCTCTCAGTAGAGTGACCTCTCTCAGGGGACTGCATCTACTGGACATGAATGATCGTAAAATATATGCAAATACAGAAATCACTGCAGCTCTGGAAAACATGAAACAAGCCAGCATGGAAGATATGATGCCGCTCCTTCAGGTGACTCGAACACTGAGCACATCCAACATTCTGACCGTTATCCACCATAATACGGAAGGACTGCCGTCTCATATCAATGACATCAAGAGCCATCATGAGCTGTGTCTTGCTGACGTCTTGTGCTTAACCGAAACTCATCTCAAAGGATCCTTTGTTGCTGAGAGTCTCCATCTACAGGGTTACAAGATGTTCAAAAGGAACAGACATGTGTCCTACACCAATTTCCCACAACTGGCTAAACGAGATGGTGGTGGAGTTGCTATTTACGTCAAAGATCACATTCAAGCTCGTGAGAAACAGTATGTCCACAATGTGACCGACCTTGAGTTTGTGGCTTTGAAAATTGAAACCCCCTTTCAAGCACTGATTGCTGCTGTCTACAGACCTCCAGACTACAGTGTAACATCCTTCCTGTCCAACCTGAGAAGCCTTCTGGATGCACTGGAGATAGTGGATTGTCATCCCATTGTTGTCTGTGGAGATTTCAACGAGAACCTTTCATCCGGTGCAAGCAAACCAATACTGGATCTGTTCATGTCTAAGGGATATGCTCAAGTCATCACTGCTGCAACCACAGAGAAGAATACACTGCTGGACCTCATCTTCATCTCTCGACCTCAACACTGTCTGCACTGTGGAGTCATGAAAACCTACTACAGTTACCACAATCCAGTCTACTGTGTACTGTCATCTCGCAGGTAATACAGAGGTAAGATCGTGTTATGAGACGTAAGTTGTGTTTTGATCTGTGCTTAAAATCAAAATCTTAATGTGAAAACTCCATATTCCTCAGCACTCGTGTTCTTCTGTGTCTCATATTTTTATTTTAATGATATTTATTTAAAATCTTTATTTGAAATGATATTCCATTATTTAAAGGTCATAATGATCAAAAGTTAATGTTCTATTATTCTATAATTCCATATCTGATTATGAAGTTTGGCCTGTGCATTTATCAGGGTGGGTTTGGGTTAGGGTTGGTAAATGCACAGGCCAAAACATTTAAAACAGCTGTGTACACTGATGTTAGCATCACTGTACACACCTGTTAATCGTATCAGAAAATATGTGTTCTATATTGAACACATACTTTCTGATTCCCACCAGCTGATGCTCACATTTCTTTTGTTTATCTTTATTAGGTTTTAACTTTGTGGGTGGGTTTTGTTTTAATTCTGTGATGTTATAAACCATCTAGCATTTTAAGTTATTATTGTTGATCAACCATCATCAACCCCCTGTTTGAATCTGTAATAATCAGTTTAGCTCAACCTAGACATTATGCTACGCCTGACCAAATGCTTCAGCCACAAACATAGACCCGTCTGGAGCACACAGAGACTTCAATGTTCCAGTGATGTTCCAGTTCCCTTCTGACTTTACACCAACCACAAGATCAGGCTACACCTTTAGACAGGTAAAGTCTGTTCTAACAAATAAATGATGTGCATTACTGTGTTCATAATGTGTCAGCACGATTATATTTACGGTGGTTTGTTCACTTCACAGTGAATACCCCAAGGACTGCACATAACTTGTGACACTGGAAACACTGGAATATTCCTGCCTTTCAGCACTGTGAGGTATATTTTGCATTACATTTCAATTATGCGTTTTTTAGTTTGTTTATTTATACATAATGTTTGTGTGTTTTCAGATGAGTAAACAGTGCTGCCTTCTCTTGTATATATATCCACTGCTCTAGACAGTTCAGTACAGCGAAGTCTCAGCACGGTCCAGCAGGAAATCATCTGGACATCAATCCTAATTATAGTCGTCACTGCAACTAATTCTTCTTATCTTCAGTATGTTTGTTTTGTATTCTATGACAATTTGAGATGTTGGTAAGGGCTGCACTGAGAGATGCAACGGCCAGGGTTTCTTTGGTGCAGCAGGTGATTTCTTGTACCACAAACAAACAACAAACCAGGAATATAATAAACTGGCCCTGATGGCAAAACTCAAACCTCAAAGAGAAACAAATAAGCACTGAGCAGCAAAATCTTGGCTATAGCTTTATGTTTGAACTCTGACCTAAACTGACTCATCCTGCTCTCAGCCAATGGATCTTTCAAATACATAGGTTCACCTGTGTGGTCACTCACACAGATTCTGTGTGTAACAGGCAGCCACTGCGGGTCTTTCTGTCTCTCCCAACCAGCAAGTAACCTCTCACAGAGGATCTGCCCATGCTTCATTCTTCTTGCATTCTCACTGTCTTCTCTTTTAATCTGATCATGGAGTGCACATTATCAGAGACATTTATTTATTCTATCATTTATCTTGTTGCTTGTTTTCATGTCATGCATTTATTTCATCAAATCAGTTTATTCATGTTGATCATTCTCAGTTGCAAGTAAAAAATTAATCTAGAAGAGGGGACAGATTTGTAAAATTATCATTAATGTTGAGCATCAGCTGGTACAAAGATAAAAGGGTTTTCACATCTGTGAACTTAGTTTTGGACTAATCTAAACCCATTTGGGCACCATTGTGTTTGGTTCTGGAGCAGTCTTCAAAAAAACTCACAAACTTCTGAAGCTCAGATGAGCCTCACATAACAGTTTTAATGTGTTCCCATTCTAGTCTTATAAAAAATATTAGTCTAGGACTGCTGAAGCTTAGAGTCCCGGAAAATGGAAATATTAGTCCAAGGCTAAAAACGATGTGATAGACCGTTATAGGCATGAGTTAAACAATATTACTATTACTAAAGGTACTTTAATGCTCTATTGACTGACTGTTGGTAACTTAAAAGAAATCAGTAAAAGTTCAGGTACCTTTCTTTGAAGGACTATGACTTATTGTTATTATTATTATTATTATTATTATGTTTTAAAATATCTTCCAATTATTATATATACACTAAAGTCAATACTGTATCACATTATATTGTTCTGATTGTGATATTTTGTTATTTTTTTAACTATTTTTCACTTTAATGTATATAAATACATTTCTGGCACAGTTATTTCAAATTATGAATATGTAAGTATATCAGTATCTTGTTTCATTACGTTGTGTATTAAAATACACAACGTAATGAAAGTAAGTAATGTTAGTAAGTCTGTTGAGGAAAAAGTACATTGCAAAAATATTTTGTAAATTGTACACATGCCTTTGCCTACTCAGTACTAACTAATCAATAAATAAATGTTACATGCTTAACCTTTCAGCTTCCAATTTCAATTTTGAGCTTAAACATTCTTTCAGCTATTGTGAGATTTTAAACATTTTATGGTTTCACCTTTCAGCTATGGGTTTCAGCAATTTTAACCATATTGACGTATTTCTATCTCAGAAAATTCTAGACACGGGTTTCAGTTTCAACTTTTAGCAATTTACTATTTGTCAGTATTTTTGTGATTTTACACTTTTCAATTTTTCAGTTTCTACTTTGATCTTTCAGCAATTTGGAGATTTTAAACTTTCCAATGTGTCACCTTTTTGCTTCCACTTTCATTATTGAGCTTAAGCATTGTTTCAGCTTTAGTGAGATTTAAGCATTGTATAGTTTCACCTTTCAGCTATGGAATTCAGCAATTTTGAGCATTCTCTTTTCAGCTCTCTGCATTCACACGCATTTTCCGCTAGGAAATGCACTTTCTAGTTATTTTTTTTTTTTATTTTTATTCCCCCCCTTTTTTGAAAACCCAACTACTTCAGCATACTTTGCACTAGAAACACCATTCAAACATCAAAATGTTCAGCTTTTTTCAGACTAGGTTGCTATTACATATCACTTTTCAAACTTTTATACTTTTTATAAAATTTAAGTTTATTTAAAATATTTTTCCTATTAAAATGAATGGGGAGACTCTTCAAATCTCTTTCAATCTTCAGCTTTTTTTCAACCTTCATAACTTCAGCATACTTTTAGCTAGAGCAATCATTCAAATTTTAAACAATTCAACACATTTTCAGCTTTTAAAAGATGTTTTCAGCTTTTTCATATCTTTTACAGATTTTTATAAATCACAGTTTAAGTTTAATGAAGAATTTGGATTTTGACCTAATTCTGCTCCACTCTAGCTTCCACTCTAATTTTTCACATCTCAAACTTCTTCATCAATTCCTCTCTTCTAAACTAAACTTTACCCTTTATGGACAAATTTTATATTAAAGTGGTAGAGAAATTTGTCCTCTTTCCAAAGATGCAGTTGTTTCTTTCATATGACCTACGGTTTTTAAACTAGGAGGGCTAAACCTTAGCGAGGGAAGAAAATTGCTCCATTAAGATCAATGCATTTCACCCAGAAAATGATGCTCCAAAGTTTTAAATTAAGGCTTTTTCTAACTCGCCATAACTCCTAGATTTTTCCACATATCGTTAAAAATTTTACATCATAATCTTCATTGAGGCCTTCTGCTTCTCACAAAGAAAGAATCATCTCGATATGTCTTACGGTTCTTCTGTAATGTTTATTTGTTTGAGGCATGGTCAAAATCTGAGAAATGTCTCCTCGATTCAAAAAGTGGCAGTTGGAGCCAGCTGGGCCTAATTTGAATACTGAAATTTGATTGGCTAAGGCTGTCCCATAGACTTAAAATGGGCCATAGAGATGCATTGCTCCCATTCATTTCAATGGGGCAATTGATTCCCATACGATCTTGTTGTAAAAGTGATTTTGTAATTGGTTCACAATGGAGAGTCATAGCAAGATTCAGGTTGCATATAACTAATCCAGCCAATCATTGCTTATGATTTAACATAAATTCATCAAGCCACGCCCACTTTTCAACATAATTTTTGAATGTCAAATATCTTCTAAGTGGAACATCGTAGAGACATGGGAGTTGTTTTATATTGATCTAGGTTGAATGTAGATTAAAGATTATGTCACCAACTCATCCATAGCAACCAAATTATTTACCATAGCAACCAAATTGACACTTCTCTATCTCAGCCTAGGAAAATGCCAGAGACACAGGAGTTGGTCTAATTGACTTGTAGTCACACAGGGAACATTATATAATGTCAATGACCCCTCCATAGCAACCATACTGGTTACCATAGCAACCCAATTGACACATCTTTATTTCAGCTTAGGGAAACGAGAGAGACACGGGAGTTGGTCTAAATGACTTGTAGTCACACAGGGAACATTATATAATGTCACATACCCCTCCATAGCAACTATTCTGGTTACCATAGCAACCAAATTGACATCTCTATCTTAGCTTAGGAAAATAAGAGAGAGACGGGAGTTGGTCTAAATGACTTGTAGTCACACAGGGAACATTACATAATGTCACTGACCCCTCCATAGCAACCATACTGGTTACCCTAGCAACCAAATTGACACATCTCTTTCTCAGCTTAGGAAAATGAGAGAGACACGGGAGTTGGTCTAAGTGACTTGTAGTCACACAGGGAACATTATATACCGTCACATACCCCTCCATAGCAACCATTCTGGTTACCATAGCAACCAAATTAACACATCTCTATCTCAGCTTAGGAAAATGAGAGAGACACGGGAGTTGGTCTAAATGACTTGTAGTCACACAGGGAACATTATATAATGTCACTGACCCCTCCATAGCAACCATACTGGTTACTATAGCAACCAAATTGACATCTCTCCCTCAGCTTAGAAAAGTGCTAGAGATATGGGGGTGAGTTTATTTCATTTATTGTGACCCCGATAACAATCACTGAGGTAACTAAACCATCCATAGCAACGATATGATTACCATAGCAACCCAATCGGCATATCTCTATCTCAGCTTAGGAAAATGCTAGAGAAACAGGGGTTGGTGTAATTTACCTGTAGTCACTCAAGGAACATTATATGATGTTACTGACCCCTCCCTAGCAACCAGACGTGTTACCATAGCAACCCGATTGGCATTTCTCTAACTCAGCTTAGCGAAATGCTAGAGACATGGGGTAGGTTTAATTTACTCGTAGTCACACAGATAACAATATATTATGTCTGTGACCCCTCCATAGCAACCATACTTATTACCATAGCAACCCATTTGATTGACATTTTCAACTTTACAATGTGTCACATTTATTTTAACTTTCAGCTTCCACTTTCAAATTTGACAATTTTAACTGTCTAATGTTTTACCTTTCAGCTTCCACTAATTGACACTTTTTACTTTCTAATGTTTCAAATTTCAGCTTCCACTTTTAACTTTTGACACTTTCAACTTTCTAATATTTTACCCTTCAGCTTCCACTTTTAACTTTACATATTTCAACTTTACAATAATTCAGCTTCAGCTTTCAACTTTTGACATTTTCAACTTTATAATGTTTCACCTTTTAGCTTGAACTTTCAACTTTTGACACTTTAACTTTCTAATGTTTTACCTTTCAGCTCCCACTTTTAATTTTCAACACTTTCTACTTTCTAATGTTTCACCCTTCAGCTTCCACTTTCAACTTTACATATTTCAAATTTACAATGTTTCAGCTTTTTGACACTTTTAACTTTCAAATTTTTCACCGTTCAGCCAAGGAATTCAGCAATTTTGAGCATTCCCTTTTCAGCTCTCTGCATTCACACGCATTTTCCGCTAGGAAATGCACTTTCTAGTTAGTGTGAATGCAGAGGCATTCACACTATTGTTATCCTACGTATTTATTCTTATTATTATTTTTATTCCCCCCCTTTTTTTATAAGTCAACTACTTCAGCATACTTTGCACTAGAAACACCATTCAAACTTTAAAATGTTCAGCTTTTTTCAGACTAGGTTGCTATTACATATCACTTTTCAAACTTTTATACTTTTTATAAAATTTAACTTTATTTAAAATATTTTTCCCATTGAAATGAATGGGAAACACTTCAAATCTCTTTCAATCTTCAGCTTTTTTTCAACCTTCATATCTTCAGCATACTTTCAGCTAGAGCAATCATTCAAATTTTAAACAATTCAACAAATTTTCAGCTTTTAAAATATGTTTTCAGCTTTTTCATATCTTTTACAGATTTTTATAAGTAACAGTTTAAGTTTTATGAAGAATTTGGATTTTGACCTAATTCTGCTCCACTCTAGCTTCCACTCTAATTTTTCACATCTCAAACTTCTTCATCAATCCCTCTCTCCTAAACTAAACTTTACCCTTTATGCACAAAATTTATATTAAAGTAGTAGAGAAATTTGTCCTCTTTCCAAAGATGCAGTTGTTTCTTTCATATGACCTACGGTTTTAAAACTAGGAGGGCTAAACCTTAACGAGGGAAGCAAATTGCTCCATTGAGATCAATGCATTTCACCCAGAAAAGTTTGCTCCAAAGTTTTAAATTAAGGCTTTTTCTAACTCGCCATAACCCCTAGATTTTTCCACATATCGTTAAAATTTTTACATCATAATCTTCATTGAGGCCTTCTGCTTCTCACAAAGAAAGAATCATCTCGATATGTCTTACGGTTCTTCTGTAATGTTTATTTGTTTGAGGCATGGTCAACATCTGAGAAATGTCTCCTCGATTCGAAAAGTGGCAGTTGGAGCCAGCTGTTAATCAACTAATTTGAATAACGAAATTTGATTGGCTTAGCCTTCCCATAGACTCACAATGGGCCATAGAGATGCATTGCTGCCATTCATTTCAATGGGGCAATTGATTCCCATATGATACTATTGTAAAATAGCTTTTGTAATTGGTTCACAATGGAGAGTCATAGCAACATTAAGGATGCATATAACTAATCCAGCCAATCAATGCTTAAGATTTAACATTAATTCAACAAGCCACGCCCACTTTTCAACATCATTTTTGAATGTCAAATATCTTCTAAGTGGAACATCGTAGAGACATGGGAGTTGTTTTATATTGACCTAAGTTGAATGTAGATTAGAACATGATGTCACCAATTCATCCATAGCAACCAGATTAATTTCCATAGCAACCCAATTGACACATCTCTATCTCAGTTCAGGAAAATGCTAGAGACACAGGAGTTGGTCTAATTGACTTATAGTCACACAGGGAACATTATATAATGTCAGTGACCCCTCCATAGCAACCATAATGGTAACCATAGCAACCTGATTGACACATATCTATCTCAGCTTAGGAAAATGCTAGAGACATGGGGGTAAGTTTGTTTCACTAATAGCGACCCCGGGAACATTCATTGAGGTACCTGACCCTCCATAGCAACCATACTGGTTACCATAGCAACCCAGTTGACACATCTCTATCTCAGCTTAGGAAAATGCTAGAGACATGGGGGTGAGTTTGTTTCACTAGTAGCGACCCCGGGAACATTCATTGAGGTACCTGACCCTCCATAGCAACCATACTGGTTACCATAGCAACACAGTTGACACATCTCTATCTCAGATTTGGATAATGACAGAGACACAGGAGTTGGTCTAAATGACTTGTAGTCACACAGGGAACATTATATAATGTCACTGACCCCTCCATAGCAACCATACTGGTTACCATAGCAACCAAATTGACACATCTCTATCTCAGCTTAGGAAAATGAGAGAGACACGGGAGTGGGTCTAAATGACTTGTAGTCACACAGGGAACATTATATAATGTCACTGACTCCTCCATAGCAACCATACTGGTTACCATAGCAACCAAAATGACATCTCTATCTCAGCTTAGTAAAATGAGAGAGACACGGGAGTGGGTCTAAATGACTTGTAGTCACACAGGGAACATTATATAATGTCACTGACCCCTCCATAGCAACCATACTGGTTACCATAGCAACCAAATTGGCATATCCCTATATCAGCTTTGGAAAATGCTAGAGACATGGGGGTTGTTTTGTTTCACTCATAGTGACACTGGGAACAATCTATTATTTAAATGACCTGTCCTGAGCGACCAGACTTTTTACCACAGCAACGCAATTGCCATATCTTTATCTTAGGTTAGGAAAATGCTAGACAGAATTTCAACTTACTTATATTATACCTTTCAGCTTCCACTTTAAACTTTTGACACTTTAAACTTTCAAAAGTTTCCCCTTCAGCTTCCACTTTCTATTTTTGACACTTTCAACTTTACAATGCTTCACCTTTCAACTTTATACGTTTTCAACTTTAAAATGTTTCACCTTTCAACCTCCACTTTCAACTTTTGATATTTTCAACTTTACAATGTTTCACCTTTCAGCTTCCACTTTCAACTTTTGACACTTTCAACTTTCTATTATTTTAACATTCAGCTTCCACTTTCAACTTTACATATTTCAACTTTACAATGTTTCAGCTTCAGCTTTCAAATTTTGACACTTTTCAAATTACAGTGTTTCACCTTTTAGCTTCAACTTTCAACTTTTGACACTTTTAACTTTCTAATGTTTCACCGTTCAGCCAAGGAATTCAGCAATTTTAAGCATTCTCTTTCAGCTCTCTGCATTCACACGCATTTTCCGCTAGGAAATGCACTTTCTAGTTATTATTATTCTTCTTATTCCCCCCCCTTTTTCCGGAGCCTACTACTTCAGCATACTTTGCCCTAGAAACACCATTCAAACGTCAAAACGTTCAGCTTTTTTTGCTCTATGTTGCTCGTATACAGCTTTTTGATATCTTTTATACTTTTTATAAAATTTAACTTTATTTAAAATATTTTTCCCATTGAAATGAATGGGGAGACTCTTCAAATCTCTTTAAATCTTCAGCTTTTTTTTCAAACTTCATAACTTCAGCATACTTTCAGCTAGAGCAATCATTCAAATTTTAAACAATTCAACACATTTTCAGCTTTTAAAAGTTGTTTTCAGCTTTTACATATCTTTTACAGATTTTTATAAATCACAGTTTAAGTTTAATGAAGAATTTGGATTTTGACCTAATTCTGCTCCACTCTAGCTTCCACTCTAATTTTTCACATCTCAAACTTCTTCATCAATTCCTCTCTCCTAAACTAAACTTTACCCTTTATGCACAAAATTTATATTAAAGTAGTAGAGAAATTTGTCCTCTTTCCAAAGATGCAGTTGTTTCTTTCATATGACCTACGGTTTTTAAACTAGGAGGGCTAAACCTTAACGAGGGAAGCAAATTGCTCCATTGAGATCAATGCATTTCACCCAGAAAATAATGCTTAAAGGTTTTAAATTAAGGCTTTTTCTAACTCGCCATAACTAATAAAATTTTCCACATATCTTGAAAAAATTTACACCATAATCTTCATTGAGGCCTTCTGCTTCTCACAAAGAAAGAATCATCTCAATATGTCTTACGGTTCTTCTGTAATCTTTATTTGTTTGAGGCATGGTCAACATCTGAGAAATGTCTCCTCGATTCGAAAAGTGGCAGTTGGAGGCAGCTGTTAATCAACTAATTTGAATAACGAAATTTGATTGGCTTAGCCTTCTCATAGACTCACAATGGGCCATAGAGATGCATTGCTGCCATTCATTTCAATGGGGCAATTGATTCCCATATAATCCTATTGTAAAATAGCTTTTGTAATTGGTTCACAATGGAGAGTCATAGCAACATTGAGGATGCATATAACTAATCCAACCAATCATTGCTTATTATTCAACATAAATTCATCAAGCCACGCCCACTTTTCAACATCATTTTTGAATGTCAAATATCTTCTAAGTGGAACATCGTAGAAACATGGGAGTTGTTTTATATTGATCTAAGTTGAATGTAGATTACAACATGATGTCACCAACTCATCCATAGCAACCAGATAAATTTCCATAGCAACCAAATTGACACATCTCTATCTCAGCCCAGGAAAATGCTAGAGACACAGGAGTTGGTCTAATTGACTTATAGTCACACAGGAACCCTTATATAATGTCAATGACCCCTCCATAGCAACCATAATGGTTACCATAGCAACCTGATTGACACATCTCTATCTCAGCTTAGGAAAATGCTAGAGACATGGGGGTGAGTTTGTTTCACTAATAGCGACCCCGGGAACATTCATTGAGGTACCTGACCCTCCATAGCAACCATACTGGTTACCATAGCAACCCAGTTGACACATATCTATCTCAGCTTTGGAAAACGACAGAGACACAGGAGTTGGTCTAAATGACTTGTAGTCACACAGGGAACATCATATAATGTCACTGACCCCTCCATAGCAACCATACTGGTTACCATAGCAACCAAATTGACACATCTCTATCTGAGTTTAGGAAAATGCTAGAGACACGGGAGTTGGTCTAAATGACTTGTAGTAACACAGGGAACACTATATAATGTCACTGACCCCTCCATAGCAACCGTACTGGTTACCATAGCAACCGAATTGAGACATCTCTATTTCTGCTTTGGAAAATGAGAGAGACATGGGAGTTGGTCTAAATGACTTGTAGTAACACAGGGAACATTATATATTGTCACTGACCCCTCCATAGCAACCATACTGGTTTCCATAGCAACCAAAATGACACATCTCTATCTCAGCCTAGGAAAATGAGGGAGACACGGGAGTTAGTCTAAATGACTTGTAGTCACAGGGAACATCATATAATGTCATTTACCCCTCCATAGCAAACATACTGGTTACCATAGCAACCAAATTGACACATCTCTATCTCAGCTTAGGAAAATGAGAGAGACATGGGGGTTGTTTTGTTTCACTCATAGTGACACTGGGAACAATCTATTATGTAAATGACCTGTCCGGAGCGACCAGACTTTTTACCACAGCAACGCAATTGCCATATCTTTAGCTTAGGTTTGGAAAATGCTAGACAGAATTTCAACTTACTTATAATATACCTTTTAGCTTCCACTTTCATCTTTTGACACTTTCAACTTTCAAAAGTTTCACCTTCAGCTTCCACTTTCTATTTTTGACACTTTCAACTTTACAATGCTTCACCTTTCAACTTTATACGTTTTCAACTTTGGAATGTTTTACCTTCAGCCTCCACTTTCAACTTTTGATATTTTCAACTTTACAATGTTTCACCTTTCAGCTTCCACTTTCAACTTTTGACACTTTCAACTTTCTAATATTTTAACATTCAGCTTTCACTTTCAACTTTACATATTTCAACTTTACAATGTTTCAGCTTCAGCTTTCAAATTTTGACACTTCAAATTACAGTGTTTCACCTTTTAGCTTCAACTTTCAACTTTTGACACTTTTAACTTTCTAATGTTTCACCGTTCAGCCAAGGAATTCAGCAATTTTAAGCATTCTTTAAGCAATCTTTCAGCTCTCTGCATTCACACGCATTTTCTGCTAGGAAATGCACTTTCTAGTTATTATTCTTCCGGCTTCTTCTTCTTCTGACAAAAATTCTGACAGCTACTCCTCCTAGCCCGTTCGAGCTACAGCCACGAAACTTTCCACGGTCGTCCAAGCTGTTCCCACTCGAGTTGCTTTGTCTTTTTGGACCGATTTGACCAGCGGTTTCCGTAAAAATCGCGAATTTCGGCCCAAAAATCGCCCAAGTCATTCCCTATGGGGGCCCTAGAGTGGTGATGTCATCGCCCACTCTAACTTTGAGCAAGCTCAGTCTTGTTGATACTTGCACTGTTTTCTCAACTAAAAATTAACTTTTACACACACATTTTATATCTAAATGGTAGAGATTTTTGTCCTCTTTCAGTTGGTGCTGTTTTCATTTTTAAAAACACACGGTTTTTACTCCAGGTGGCCTAAACCACAACGAGTGCACATAATTGCTCCATTCACCTCCATTCAGAAATTCTGGTGGACTCTGTTTAAAATCTCAATCGCAGGCTATTTTTAACTCGCCATAAATCATTCACACTTTATCACAGCTTCACAAAATGTACACCATTCTCTTCCTTAAAATCTTGGGATTCTAACAGTAAAAGAAATAGTTCAATACCGCTGGTCATTCTTTCGTAATCCTTATTTGTTTGAGGGTATGGATTTCTCTGAAATGAGCAGTTGCACAGAATCAAATGAAGGCTATTTGTAGCTCGCCATAATTTTTTTATTTCTAATCACACCTTCACAAAAATTACAGCATTCTCTTTGTTAGGGTCTTCTGCTTCTGACAAAGAAAGAATCATTTCGATATGTCTTACGGTTCTTCTATAATCTTTATGTGTTTGAGGCATGGAAATCAGATTTTCTCCAGCAGATTTGCCATCGTTTAAAAATCTGACAGTTGATAACTCCAGGTGCAAGCTGATTTCAAATAAGTAGGTCAAAGGTGTCTCATAGACTTTCAATGGCTCATTGAAATGAATGGAGCATGAATCCCATAGATCCTATTGTAAAGAGCTTCTGTAATTGATTGACACTGGAAAGTCATACGAGCATTAAGGAAGCAAATTACTTATCCAGCCCATCATTGCTTGTGATTTAACATAAATTAATTAAGCCACACCCACTTTTTTGACATAACTTTCAATGTCAAATATCTTCTAAACGGAACACAGTAGAGACATGGGGGTTGCTTTATATTAGTCTAAATGGAAAGTAGATTACAACATGTCACTAACTCCTCCATAGCAACCAAATTGTTTACCATAGCAACTATATTGCCACATCTCTATCTTAGCTTAGGAAAATGCTAGAGACTTGGGGGCTGGTAAGCTTCACCCATACTGACAGCTGTAACATTATATTATGTTAATGACACCTCCATAGCAACCAGACTGGTTACCATAGCAACCAATATGGCATGTCTCTATCTCAGCTTAGGAAAATCATAGAGATGGGGGTTGCTGTATTTTACCCGTATAGATATGGGGAGCAATATATTAGGTCAGCGACCCCTCCATAGCAACCAAACTGGTTACCATAGCAACCAATATGGCGCAGCTCTATCTCAGCTTAGGAAAGTCATAGAGATATGGGGGTTGATGTATTTTACTCGTATTGACATGGGGAACAATATGTTAGGTCACTGACCCCTCCATAGCAACCAGACAGGTTACCATAGCAACCAATATGGCGCATCTCTATCTCAGATTAGGAAAGTCATAGAGACATGGGGGTTGATGTATTTTACTCGTATTGACATGGGGAACAATATCTTAGGTCACAGACCCCTCCATAGCAACCAGACTGGTTACCATAGCAACCAATATTGCATGTACCTATCTCAGCTTATGAGAATCATAGAGACATGGGGGTTGGATTATGTTATTGTTGCGGAATTGACAACATTTAAAAAAATAGATATTAACGGTACCAACGCAAGCCAACATCGAAGTTTGCGTGCAAACTTTAAAATCTAGTTATGTTGGCTTGCTTGCAAAGCCAACATATTGATATTGCACTTAAACTTATTATTATTCTTCTTCTTCTTCTTCTTCTTCTTCTTCTTCTTCTCTTTTCCTACGTCAAAATTTTACAGAGCTTCTCCTCCTAGCCCGTTCGAGCTACAGCCACGAAACGTTCCACGGTCGTCCAAGCTGTTCCCACTCGGGTTGCTATGTCTTTTCGGACCGATTTGACCAGTGGTTTCTGTAAAAATCGCGAATTTCGGCCCAAAAATCGCCCAAGTCATTCCCTATGGGGGCCCTAGAGTGGTGATGACATCGCTCACTCTAACTTTGAGCAAGTTCAGTCTTGTTGCTACTTGCACTGTTTTCTCAACTAAAAATTAACCTTTACACACACATTTTATACCTAAATGGTAGAGATTTTTGTCCTCTTTCAGTTGGTGCTGTTTTCATTTTTAAATAACACACGGTTTTTTCTCCAGGTGGCCTAAACCACAAGGAGTGCACATAATTGCTCCATTCACCTCCATTCAAAAATTCTGGTGGATTCTGTTCAAAATCTCAATCGCAGGCTATTTATAACTCGCCATAAATCATTCAAACTTTATCACAGCTTCACAAAACTTACCCCATTTTCTTCCTTAAAATCTTGTGATTCTAACAGTAAAGGAAATATTTTAATGTGTCTTGTCCTTCTTTCGTAATCCTTATTTGTTTGGAGGTATGGATTTCTCAGAAATGAGCAGTTGCACAGAATCAAATGAAGGCTTTTTCTAGCTCGCCATAATTTTTTTATTTCTAATCAAACCTTCACAAAATTTACAACATTCTCTTCGTTAGGGTCTTCTGCTTCTGACAAAGAAAGAATCATTTGGATATGTCTTACGGTTCTTCTATAATCTTTATTTGTTTGAGGCATGAAAATCGGATTTTCTCCAGCAGATTTGCCATCATTTCAAAATCTGACAGTTGAAACTGGCAGTTTTAACAGCTGGCCCTTTGCAGCAGGTGCACTTGATTACTAATAAGTAGGTCAAAGGTGTCTCATTGACTTTCAATGGCCCATTGAAATGAATGGAGCATGAATCCCATAGATCCTGTAGTGAAAGAGCTTCTGTAATTGATTGACACTGGAAAGTCATACTAGCATTAAGGAAGCAAATCACTTATCCAGCCAATCATTCCTTGTGATTTAACATAAAATAATTAAGCCACACCCACTTTTTTACAAAACTATCGATGTCAAATATCTTCTGAACGGAACACAGTAGAGACATGGGGGTTGCTTTATATTATTCTAAATGGAAAGTAGATTACAACATGATGTCACTGACACCTCCATAGCAACCATACTGGTTACCATAGCAACCAATATGGCATGTCTCTATCTCAGCTTAGGAAAATCATAGAGAGATGGGGTTGCTGTATTTTACCCGTATAGATATGGGGAGCAATATATTAGGTCAGCGACCCCTCCATAGCAACCAAACTGGTTACCATAGCAACCAATATGGCGCAGCTCTATCTCAGCTTAGGAAAGTCATAGAGACATGGGGGTTGATGTATTGACATGGGGAACAATGTGTTAGGTCACTGACCCCTCCATAGCAACCAGACTGGTTACCATAGCAACCAATTTTGCATGTACCTATCTCAGCTCAGGAAAATCATAGAGACATTGGGGTTGATGTATTTTACTCGTATTGACATGGGGAACAATATGTTAGGTCACTGACCCCTCCATAGCAACCAGACAGGTTACCATAGCAACCAATATGGCGCATCTCTATCTCAGATTAGGAAAGTCATAGAGACATGGGGGTTGATGTATTTTACTCGTAATGACATGGGGAACAATATCTTAGGTCACAGACCCCTCCATACCAACCAGACTGGTTACCATAGCAACCAATCTTGCAAATACCTATCTCAGCTTATGAGAATCATAGAGACATGAGGGTTGGATTATGTTATTGTTGCAGAATTGCCAACATTTAAAAAAAATAGGTATAAACGGCACCAACGCAAGCCAACATCGAAGTTTGCGTGCAAACTTTAAAATCTAGTTATTCTTCTTCTTCTTCTTCTTCTTCTTCTTCTTCTTCTCTTTTCTTCTGACAAAAATTCTCAACACTACTCCTCCTAGCCCGTTCGAGCTACAGCCACGAAACTTTCAACACACCTCAAAGCTGTTATGTAGTTTGTTGCTATATCTCTTCGGACCGATTTGATCAGCGGTTTCCGTGAAAATCGCGAATTTCGGCCCAAAAATCGCCCAAGTCATTCCCTATGGGAGCCCTAGAGTGGTGATGTCATCGCTCACTCTAACTTTGAGCAAGCTCAGTCTTGTTGATACTTGCAATGTTTTCTCAACTAAAATTAACCTTTACACACACATTTTATATCTAAATGGTAGAGATTTTTGTCCTCTTTCAGTTGGTGCTGTTTTCATTTTTAAAAAACACACGGTTTTACTCCAGGTGGCCTAAACCACAAGGAGTGCACTTAATTGCTCCATTCACCTCCATTCAAAAATTCTGGTGGATTCTGTTTAAAATCTCAATCGCAGGCTATTTTTAACTCGCCATAAATCATTCAAACTTTATCACAGCTTCACAAAATTTACACCATTCTCTTCCTTAAAATCTTGGGATTCTAACAGTAAAAGAAATATTTCAATACCTCTGTTCATTCTTTCGTAATGTTTATTTGTTTGAGGGTATGGATTTCTCTAAAATGAGCAGTTGCACAGAATCAAATGAAGGCTATTTGTAGCTCGCCATAATTTTTTTATTTCTAATCACACCTTCACAAAAATTACAGTATTCTCTTCGTTAGGGTCTTCTGCTTCTTACAAAGAAAGAATCATTTCGATATGTCTTACGGTACTTCTATAATCTTTATTTGTTTGAGGCATGGAAATCGGATTTTCTCCAGCAGATTTGCCTTCGTTTGAAAATCTGACAGTTGAATTTCCAGCTGCAGCTGACTCATTTGAAAATCTGGCAGTTGATAACTCCAGGTGCAAGCTGATTTCAAATAAGTAGGTCAAAGGTGTCTCATTGACTTTCAATGGCCCATTGAAATGAATGGAGCATGAATCCCATAGATCCTATTGTGAAAGAGCTTCTGTAATTGATTGACACTGAAGTCATACGAGCATTAAGGAAGCAAATTACTTATCCAGCCCATCATTGCTTGTGAATTAACATAAATTAATTAAGCCACACCCACTTTTTGACATAACTTTCAATGTCAAATATCTTCTAAACATGGGGGTTGCTTTATATTAGTCTAAATGGAAAGTAGATTACAACATGATGTCACTAACTCCTCCATAGCAACCCAATTGTTTACCATAGCAACTATATAGCCACATCTCTATCTTAGCTTAGGAAAATGCTAGAGACTTGGGGCTGGTAAGCTTCACCCATACTGACAGCTGAAACATTATATTATGTTAATGACACCTCTATAGCAACCAGACCGGTTACCATAGCAACCAATATGGCATGTCTCTATCTCGGCTCAGGAAAATCATAGAGAGATGGAGGTTGCTGTATTTTACCCGTATAGATATTGGGAGCAATATATTAGGTCAGCGACCCCTCCATAGCAACCAAACTGGTTACCATAGCAACCAATATGA
>SRMA01026797.1:45888-216060 GCA_007224835.1 Danionella cerebrum | reverse complement strand
AGCGAGAGAGAGAGAGCGCGCAAGAGAGTGCCTACAGGAGCGTGCACGTCCTAAATACGCACCCATTCACAGACACAGCGCACATCTCAGTAAGGGAGGTATAACGGGAAAAAAAACAAAGCATTAATACCCCCGACCGTAACACTCTGTATTGGAGCGAGTACAGCAAGAATGTAACGGAGAAGCCGGTTCAACTCAACTGAACCAAAACAACAATATCCTCATAACGTAAGTTTTGACCGAAATAGACTGTTTGAAAGTTATTGTTATTAACAGAGAGAACATTGGTACGTCTTACCATCAATCAGATCTCCTAGCATTTGCCTGTAAAACTGCAGCAGCGCGAGACGTGCTGTGTCTGTAATTATTGATGCTCGCAAGGAGGTTGAAGGTCACGTGTCCCGGAGCAGCAAAAAAAAAAAAACCCATCCCAAACCCGAGAAATATGCGCGGTTGCACAGAGCGACGTAAGTTCGAATCCCAAATCTTTCTCTCCCTGCCCCCTCTCCCAACCTGCTTCTCTTCTAATAAAGCCAAAAAGGCCAAAAAATAAATCATACATTTACCTTAAGCTTATTTCTAAAATAAATGTTATTTAGTTTTTGTAAATTATATTGCAATTTTTAAAATATAATCATCCTAAGTGTTGATATTTCCTTTTTTTAAAGTCTTTTATGTAGATTATGTTATATTATTGTAAGTAAATGCATCTCTAAAACATTCATGAAACTGAATCAAAAAATGATTAAAATTTATAAATTTCAAGTTTTTTTTAATGGATTTGTAATACAGTTTATTGCTCTATAAACCTAAACTTAAGTTCTTTTCAAAATGAACAAATATTTTAAGTACTTAAATTTAAATAAAACTTTCCTCTGGGTTTCTGGAAAGGAGCAAATACCAATGTTTTTAATTGTGTGTGCACATATGAGCACATCGCCCCCATCCTGAATACCATTCTCTGGCTTCCAGTTCATTACTGCATAGAATATAAAATTCTTCTCTTTACTTATCTCTGTCTGTCTGTATGGAAACACTCCAGTCTATTTGTCTGAACTCCTCCCTAGGGTTGTGCAATATCAAGCAATTTGGTAGCAAATGTGAACCATTGCGACAGACAATATCTGATTACTTCCTAATAAATGATAATGTATCAAAATTAGTGTAATGCTAACCAAACAAGCATTGTGCAAAACACCTGAAATTGGTAAATTATGTCAATGAAATAGTGCATAAAAACCCTGTATGTCCATACCTTTTGAGAACCGAGCAGGATTAACTTTTCATCCAATAAGAAAAAACCGTTTATAACTACGATGGAAATGTGTTTACCGAATAAATCCCACATCAATGTTTGGCACATGTAGCAAGTTTTTTGTTGGTCAATAATAAAAACACATGACAAAACAAAAGGGAGACAAAAGCTTTTTTTCAGTATTGTCACATATGACTATTACATACACAACAACGTTGGTTATAAAAATCCCTTTTCTCATCCCCAGGCGTCTCATTTCTTCTGGGGACTTTGGGCTTTAATCCAGGCTCAGTATTCCACCATCGACTTTGACTTCTTGGGGTAAGTTTTGCCATATAATAAACATCGTTCTTTTATTCAGAGCCCAGACTCTGACGTCTGCCTCCCTTTGCAGATATGCTGTTCTGCGCTTCAGCCAGTACTACAAGATGAAGCCCGAGGTGATGTCACTTCAGCTTCCAGAATAATCCCTCAAATGCAGACTGGTGCTGCTCTAGAGAAGGGCTCCATCTACTGGACGCATGAAGCAGCTGGAGCCCTCTTCCCAACACTGCACTTACTGAACGCATCACTTTAGATAAGCCCCAAATCCTCTTGGAACCTAACCTCGGTTTAGTGTTCGACCACCAAGTGGCCACAACCTCAGCGCCCGAGTTTCTATTCAGCGATCTTGTGAATCCAGGAAGCAAACGACTGACGGAACGCCTTCTAGATGCCCTCATCCAGATCCCTCGATAGAGCTCCTCCAAGGAGAGGGAACCTCTGACACAAACAACCAGAGAGGAGGCTGCTCGCTCTAATAACTGTAGCTAACCATCATTTGAAAGGTCATTCCTGCTTGTTTACACAACTTTGTAGGGGAAATATGGGTTTACTGTAAGCTAATCTTGGGTTTACTGTATGGGAAGTCACTGAATTTGGGGCATGTCTGTTTTGGCACGTTGAGCTGTGCGACTCGGGGACCAATAGAAGCTTGGTTTTTATTTTTATTTTGGTCCTGAGAGACTCGTCTCGTCACTGTGAATCACTTTCATAGCATTTCTTCATGGCTTTCTCAGCTTGGTGCTTGGAGAAGATAGATGCACAGTAGCCGTGGCTACAATGAGCCGGTAGCAAATCAGAAGCCCACACCAAAGTGCTGAAATTTCTGGCTTGTACATTATGCACAGTCTATTTTTCCACACGTTCAGTGGGGAAATGTACAGTTTGAATGGTGTTTTTGTACTTATTTAAACAGCGCTGTTGGAAGAGATTGCTTATACATTTTTCGGGGACGTTTCGGTGAATTTCCTGGAAGCCTTAATAATGGTGGCGTCCGTCTGCTGAACGAGCTTTTCACTCTCCCCATCTGTTGGCTACACAACTGGCCTTTTTGCACATAGTGAGCGCTTTGAGAACCAAACCAGTCCTCGTTTTGTTTTCGAAAGCGCCACTCTTTTAAAGCGACAAACCGTGCGTTGGTGGATGGCGGTTTTATTCGCAGTCGCTAAAGTAAACTGCTATGGGGAATACAATTGAATTACTAAGTATCCCCAAAAACAAAATTGAAAGATGATTGTGGAGGAATGCCAAATGAATGAATATCTAGAAATATTTCTATATTTAGGGGGAGGTTTGTGGTACATGCATTTCTATATATTTTATGTTATGCGACTACTAAGGTTTTGCGTCAAGAAAATGTGTATTTTTATTTCTTTTTGTTCTTGATTTTAATCACATACTTTTGAGCAATGTTTAGGAGCAAAACCAATCAATTAGGAAGTACAAAATAGAAATATTTCTGATCTTTTGGCTTTGTTTCAGATATAAACAACTATTTCCCTGGTAAATTTGTAACTAGAAAAATAAGTGTTTTTAATCAGATTCCTTCAAGGTTGATGATGATAAGACCTCTAAAATATAAAGAAAGATGAGTTTTACTTAAACTGTGATTTAATTAAATTTCCTAGACACTTTCTAGAGCAAAATCTCAGCTTTCACTTACCTTATTTCCTGTCAACCACCACCATTTCTGTACATACTGCAAACTGTGAAGCTTGTTACTGTGTTCTTTTTCTATATCGTCTCTTTTGTCTGGAGCTTTGGAGACATCAAGGACCACAAAGAATTCTATTCTAGTTTTACATCCAGAAACATTAATCAACATTGGGAAATGTCTCTAGTTTTTTTTTTTTTTTTTTTTTTGGGTTTGTGACGTACAAGCATACATGGGCCGTTTTAGTCTATGTGCTTCTGTAAATAAAATCTTCGTTGTTGATATCTAAACTGGGATATTATTCTCTATAAAGAGAAGTAATGCTGATGTAATATTCATAATCATCATCATCTTCGGATGATGTCCTGAAGTGTTTCTGTATCAAATTATTTGAATAGAAATAAAAAATCTTTAAGATCAAACTTGTTTGTCAGCCTGATTTTAGTTAAAGGAATACCGTTTAATTTTTCTAGAACAAACAGGAACCTTCAGATTGGGGTCAGGATTGTAAATGCGCATGTCAGCCGCCAAAAGCTGACACTAATAACGATAACTGATTACATCACATGATGGTGTAATCAGTTATTGTTATTAGTGTCAGCTTTTGGTACAGATTTTAACACCAACAAACAAAGAACAGTGCAGTCCAAACTGCTCGACATCAATTTTTGTCGGTGTGTTCTTCGATTTAGTCTCTGTCGTTGTTCTGTTTCCTGTACGAAGTCGCAAAGAAAATGTGTGATGACTGATGAACTCACCGAGCGGCTCTTTTATGTCCTACTCACGTCATCAAAAGAGCCGGCGTTCATTGGTCATTCTTGTGAAAAACCAATATATAGCAGAGCTCTTTTTTCGTTGGCACCACTCGTTCGGTCAGATGTAACTGTTGGTCCCAATGGTTTTCGATCAAGGTGCGTTCTCACGTGAACCTTTGGATCAGTGTAGGGGCCTTAAGGCAGCGGTGCTCATTAGGTCGATCGCGGCGTGAAACTGAAACAATATCAGCCAATCATCCATCCCGTCACAGTTCAGTTAAGTTGCAGATTCACGGATTCGGTTTTCTCTGCTCAATAGCTCGAGACCAGAATGTTCTTAGTAAACAAATAATACCTATTTTTAATCTGTGTTATGTAGCGGACAAACTACAAAACGTTTTTTTATCAAAACAAGTTTCCCTTGGCATTCTCAGAAACACATTACCGTCTATGAGCAACCCGCTGACATGGAATCACTTAGGGACCGTCTGCAAATGACCAGATCCAAAATATGTTTTACCCAGAATATGCTTCATAACTTCATTCTAAATTACTCTATTACAACCAAAATCAAGCAACACGCCAATCCTCACCTGAATATTGTACTGCACGACTCAGTTTCAATAAAAATATTGAAAAATTTATTAGAGCATCGTTTTTATTTTTGATTTTTTTTAGATCAAAGTTCAATTGCTCTCATAAAAATCACTCTATTACCACCAAATTCAGGTCACACACAACTGTTCTAATGATTCAATTCATCAAATTAAACTCCCGTTATTACAAAAAATGTAAATAATTAATTATTGAGTGTGTTTTGTCAATTCTCAATAAAGTTGAAAATAATTGTTTGTTGATTGATGTTTTACATTTTTGTAGCGGGTAGATCACTTTGACTTGGTCATTTTAAAAGTAGCTTGCCTTAGTAGGCAAGTAAGGACGCCCAGACATCCCAATATTATCAGGCTGCAATACCAGAATTCAACAACAGTTAGGTACTGAGATTAGTCAAACAGTGCTGTTCATTTAATTAAAGAGTTAGGATCCACAGCGTCCTCTTGTGTTTGAATATCCAACACTAAAGAAATGAATTAACACTAACCCAAAACTCCCAACTAATTGAAATCTATCAAGCACTGCAGTTGGATGCTACCCTGGACCCAAAGACGCATGCTTCCACCGTAACCCCCACAGGACTTCGCGAGAGTCGAGTACCTTCTACAGATCCACAATACACAAGTGGGCTACTTGGCCAAACTCCCATTAACCCTCCAGACTTTTGCGCAACCAGGTCGAAAGCTGCATTTTTCTTCCTGTATCTGAGGTTTGGCTATTGGCTGGACTACCCCACCACATTAGCCAAACAATAACATACCATGTGAAAAAAAAGACTATTAAGAAAACTTAGATCTTACTCAACAAAATTGAACTAAACATTAACAAGAGTGTTTTTGGTGACGGAGCTGGAACCCAGAGCTCTGCACCGGACACAGTGACAACCGGAATAAGCTCTCTGATCGGAGGAACACTATGTACGCGTGACACTCTGTCCTGCACCAATCACCAATGATGCACTCTTGCAATCACGCAATGCAATGTATCTTGGAGTTACCAAATCCTCCCTCGCTCGTCTGGTACAAAATGCCACCGCTCGCGTCCTGGTCGGAGCACACAAACGAGTCCACATCACCCCTATTCTAGCATCGCTACACTGACCTTCCTGGCATTTTAGAATTGATTGAAAAGATATTTTTGTTTGCGAAATGATGGTATTAGATGATTATAAATACTGAAGATGTGAAGATAGACACTCACTATTAAAGCGCTTAACTTTATAGTGGAAACCTGATGCAGGTTTTCGCTTATTTTGACCTTAATGGCAAATGCGGAGTAATTTTTTTATTACTCACTTGTATACATTTTATTGGCCTTAAAATATAGTGGTGTTTAAATGTTAAGAGGCCATTAAACTTGATGTGAATCCAACTTATAACTGTACAAAGTAAAATGGTGTTTTCTATTGTTTCACTTTTGTTCAGAAGGGGTTCACATGACAGACAATGAAAAAAGAAGATTTGATCATTTTATGCAAAGTAGTGGTAGAGAAAAATAATTACAATGGCGCTCCAGTTAAGACTATAATTGAATTAGTTCCGGTCCCTCCAGTGATTTCCAGTAAGAGCTCTGCTTTAATTACCAATTTCTCCATCTGTATTCATGCCTCAACGTATTTCCATTTCACAAAAATCATATTATAAGCATTTGTCTGGGAAAAAAAATACAAACAAGCAAGACGTTATTGATGCACAATTACTAAATCTGTAAATTAATAAATCTTTTCTTATCACCTTTAACTTTGTACTTAAAAGGGTCGCAAAGTCGTAGCCTGTGGCCAATTTATGGCCTCTACTTGACGGTTTAGCATTGATGTGGCCCGTGTTTTCCACATTCTCAGATCCATACCATAGCTCTGCTTTATCAAGTGTTTCTGTTAAACGGAACAGATGAAGCTGTTGCAAATTGCAAAGTTACATTAGCAGTGCCATGCCGTGTAAACATAAAATGAACATGATAATTTTTTCAATGGCCCATAACTACTTATAGTTCAAGTTCAAGTTCGTTTAATTTATATAGCGCTTTTCACAACAGACATTGTCTCAAAGCAGCTTTACAGTAAACCAACAAGTTTAAACTCAACAAAGTGAAAAGAAATTAATTACTAAGTGGTGTATATGTCCCTGATGAGCAAGCCTGGGGCGATTGTGGCAAGGAAAACTCCCTTTTGGAAGAAACCTTGAGGGGAACCGGACTCAAAAGGGAAACCCATCCTCATTTGGGTAACAATAGCAGTGTGATAAACTATGGTATAAACAGATGATCTGGTAGTATGAACAGATAATGTAGTAAAAACAGATGATATAATAATATTATCATAAACAGATAATACAGTATAAACAGTAGTTGACTGTTCGGTGTAGGTCCAGGGGTGCCGGAACATCTCCAGGTGAATCCGTTTGTTAGGTTGAGGGCTGGTGGCGAGCCTCCCGGCGTCTGAACTTCTCCTGATGAGTCTGGTTGTTGGGGTGAGGAGCTGGTGGGCAGGGCCTCCGGGAGCCTCGGGATGAGTATTGGAAGAAGAGTGGAGCTGGTGGGCTGAGGTCCAGGGGGCGCCGGAACATCTCCAGGTGGATCTGGTTGTTAGGGAGAGGTGATGGTGAGCGAAGCCTCCGCGAATCTCAGGATGAGTATGGAAAAGAAGAAAAGAAGAGAGGAGCGGAATTAGCGTAGCTGCTGTTCATAATATTAATATAGTTTAATGTAAGATCGCAGTTTTTCACGGAGTTAAGTATAGGCTTTACTGAAAAGATACGTCTTTAATCTACACTTAAACTGGGCGAGTGAGTCTGAGCCACGGACGCTGTCAGGGAGGCTATTCCAGAGTTTAGGGGCTAAATGCGAGAACGCTCTACCGCCTTTGCTATTCTAGGAACTACTAGAAGTCCAGAGTTTTGGGATCTTAAAGTGCGTGTGGGCTTGCACCGTGTTAGGAGGTTTGATAGATAACTGGGCGCTAATCCATTAAGGGCTTTATACGTCAATAGCATTATTTTGTAATCAATGCGAAATGTGACGGGTAGCCAATGTGAAGACGATAAAACTGGGGTTATATGGTCATATTTCTTTGTTCTAGTTAGAACTCTAGCTGCTGCATTCTGCACTAACTGTAACTTATTTATTAATGATACTGAACAACCGCCTAGTAATGCATTACAATAATCTAGTCTCGAGGTCATGAATGCATGGACGAGCTTCTCTGCATCAGATATTGATAACATGTTTCTAAGTTTTGAAATATTTCTGAGTTGAAAGAAGGCTGTTTTTATGGTATGACTGATGTGATTTTTAAAAGATAAGTCGCTGTCTAAGATAACTCCCAGGTTTCTTACTGTGGAACTAGCAGTTACAGTACATCCCTCTAAACTAAAATTTAAATGCTGGGTGTTCTGTGTGCTGTTCTTGTTGCCGATGAGCAAGATTTCTGTTTTATCTGGATTTAATAGGAGAAAGTTATGAGTCATCCAAACTTTTAAGTCTTTAACACACTCGGTTAACCTCGCTGAGGTTATGCTTCTCCCGGTTTTGAGGAGATATACATCTGGGTATCATCGGCGTAGCAGTGGAAGCTAATTCCATGCTTTCTAATAATATTACCTATGGGAAGCATGTATAATGTGAAAAGTAGGGCTCCTAAGACAGAGCCTTGTGGAACCCCATATTTTACTTGCATTAGAGTAGATTGTTCTCCATTTAAATCTACAAACTGGTAACGATCGGACAGATATGATTTAAACCATTTTAATGCTGATCCCTGAATGCCTATGAGATTTTGTAAGCGATCTAGTAGGAGGTCATGATCAATAGTGTCGAATGCAGCATTAAGATCTAATAAAACTAAGAGAGAGACGCAGCCTTGGTCTGAAGCTAAGAGAAGATCATTTGTGATCTTTACTAGTGCAGTTTCTGTGCTATGATCGGGCCTGAAACCTGACTGAAACTCTTCAAAGATATTGTTCTCTTTCAGGAAACTACATAACTGGGCAGACACAATCTTTTCTAAAATCTTAGACATAAAAGGAAGGTTTGAGATTGGTCTATAGTTTGATAGTTTGTTTTGATCTAAATTTGGTTTCTTGATGAGAGGCTTGATAACTGCTAACTTGAAAGGTTTAGGGACATGACCGAGGGATAGCGAGGAGTTAATGATATTAAGAATAGGCTCTCCAGCTGCAAGTAACACATCTTTTAGCAGTTTGGTTGGAATAGGATCTAACACACACGTTGTTGATTTGGTTTTATTTATAAGGCTGTACAGCTCTTCCTGTCCTATACTTGTAAAACTGAGTAATTTCAGGTGAGACTGGAACACAGGATGCTGTCAGAGGTTGGACGTCAGAAATTGTGTTTCTTATATTTTCAATTTTTTCAGTGAAGAAGTTCTTAAAGTCTTCACTACTAAACTGAGATGGAATACTCTTTACAGATAACTGATTTGTTGTTAGTGTAGCCACTGTGTTAAAAAGGAACCTGGGATTGTTCTGATTGTTTTCGATAAGTTTGCTCAGGTGCTGAACCCTCACAGCCTTTAGTGCCTGTCTGTAACTGAGCATACTGTCTCTGTATGCAAGTCTGAAAACCTCTAGTTTAGTTTTTCTCCATTTCCTCTCTAGAGTACGGGTTTCTCTCTTGAGAGCACGAGTGTGGCTGTTATACCATGGTGCAGGTGTTATTTCTCTAACCTTTTTTAACCTGATTGGGGCGACAGTGTCTAATGTGCTAGTGAGAGAGGTGCCTATCATGTTAGTTAATTCGTCTAGATCGTTCGGATTTCGGGGTGTAGTTAGATAATTAGACAGATCGGGCAGGTTACTTATAAATCTGTCCTTAGTTGATGGAACAATAGTCCTACCGAGTCTGTAACGTGGTGAGACGCGACTAATCTGCTCTACTGGTAATGTGAACATAACGAGATAATGGTCTGTAATATCATCAGATTGAGGTATAATGTTTATATCACTGACGTCTAATCCGTGGGATATTATTAAATCTAATGTGTGATTAAGACGATGAGTTGGTCCGGAAATGTTTTGTTGAACCCCAAATGAATTTAGTAGGTCTATATAATTCCAAGGGCATCACCTGGTTCATCTACATGAATATTAAAATCTCCCACAAGCAGTAATTTGTCAAAACTGACCAAGAGATCAGAGAGAAATTGAGCAAACTCCTGGAGGAACTGAACGTAAGGCCCTGGGGGTCTATAAACAGTGGCCAGAGCGAGAGTCAATACGTGTTTTTTAGTCCTGTCTAAGAGAACCGTGTTCAAAACAAGCACTTCAAATGATTTAAACGCAAATCCTAATTTCTGATTAGCGTTAAGGACGGTGCTATAAATAGTGGCTACTCCACCTCCACGACCAGTCAGACGGGGCTCATGTTTATATAAATAACCTGCTGGAGTTGACTCATTGAGACCAATGTATTCATTTGGTTTTATCCAGGTCTCTGTGAGACAGAGTGCATCAAGATTATTATCTGTGATTAACTCATTGACTATGAGCACTTTGGGTGCAAGTGATCTAATGTTAAGAAGCCCAAACTTTAAGGTGTGTTTGCTCGCCTGCCTTGTTACAGTTTTAACTGTAATAAGATTATTCCTTGGTCTTGTAGTGTATTTATTTCTTGATTTAATTATACGGGGGATAGACACCGTTTCTATGCTATTTGTAACTGTAGCTATATGATTGTCTGCACGGCACCTTACATCTACGATAGTATTGTATTTGCTTACCAGTCAGAGGTCATGCAGCATCCTCGACATGTTGTCTGATAAAGCTGCCGCTCCGACTCGGCTCGGGTGCAGCCCATCTGGACAGAAGTACCTAGGACGCTCCCAGAAGAGATTCCAGTTGTTAATAAACAATAATTTTTGACACCATGATTTTAGCCATTCGTTCAAAGCAAATAATCTACTAAACTTCTCTGCTCCTCGCTTGTACATGGGCAGCGGTCCAGAGACTGCAATCTTCGTTGTTGGTGATGTGCTGCGAACCGTCTCCACCAGAGTCCTGAAGTCCCTCTTGAGGATCTCTGACTTCCTCAGCATGGTGTCGTTCGTTCCAGCGTGGAGAACAACAGCTCAGACGTTCTCGTTCAGGGTCGCGGGAACCTGCGCAGCGATATCAAGCACACGAGCACCGGGAAAACAGCAAGTGTGTGCCTTACCTTTCGGTACGTTAGGGCAGACATGCCGGACGATGGAATCCCCGAGGACGACAGTGTCGCGCTCCGTCTCCCAGAGGGGGGCGAAGCTGTTCTGGGTCGAGATCTCGAAGGCTGGTGGTGGTGATGTCCACGATCGCGGCCGAGCTCTTGTCTTTCGTTGATGTTGCACCCAGGGTCCGCGGTGTCCCGGCATCGGAGTAAACGACACCACGGCGGGCCGGGTTCTCGGTGCGCTGGGCCTGGGCAGAGAAACACAGGGCGTAGAGGTGGTGGGAGGATTAGCTTCTGCACTCACCTGAGCCCGGTGAGCGTCTACCTGGGATTTTTCCAACGCCGCCTTCCACTCTCTTAGTTGGGCCTGCTTCACGATCAGGTCGCGGGTTTGTCTTTCCACAGCCTCCAACTCCATCTCCACCCTCAGCATTTCACCTGGGCTCAGAGATACACACAAGAACGACATAGCGGCACTTACTCGTTCAAAAGCACACTAAACACACCAGAGTAAAGTCAACCGCTCACTCAGCACACACGCACATCCTCTGGGGCCGTTGATGTACCCTCAGGGGAATCCACCAAGCAAAAGAACTAAGACTAAAAAGCAACCAAAACACAACAAAAAAGGCTGAGCTTTAGAGCCAATAAAGGCGAATAAAGTCAACCACTCACTCAGCACATGCGCAGATCCTCTGGGGCCGTTGATGTACCCTCAGAGGAATCCACCAAGCAAAAGAACTAAGACTAATAAGCAATCAAAGCAACCAAAACTGAACTTTAGAGCCAATAAAGCAAAAAAGCTTTATTGGCTCTAAAGTTCCCTAAAAACTTATAGGGAGGGGGTAGCTGACAATAATGCACGGGTCAATGTATAAACAACCTGGATGCGACTGATGTTTTCAATGGAGAGGACATGACCAACCGCGACCCGAATATCATTTAAATATTTGTGGGTGACTTGTAACCCACAGCCACTTATTCATTTTGTGTTACTGGTAGCTGAAAGTTGACATTTGCTCTGACTACTGATGAATAATGAATCTGAAGCCCACTTGCTGCACTGCAGGGAGTTCCCTGTGTACTGGGGAAAATGTAGATTTGGTGCCTGCGGGCCAGATTCAATTGTAATTAAATATCACCCCGGGGGCCATAGCTAATTAATTAGCGAGTTTGTCATATGTGATTTAAACGGTCACGAACAAATCAATACACACATGTGCAAAAAATCTGAATTGTTCTTAGCTGATTTTATATCATGAGGTCTTGAGTTTTGACTGGTATTTCATTGTCTTCTAGATGTTGTTTTCTAGCTCCCTTAGCATTGGATTGGCTATCTCTTCTGCCCCATGAGTATAACAATCAATAGCGAAATGTTCCCGGCGGTAAAATTCCTGCAACAGTGTTGTACCCCAACACAGACGGCAAGGAGCTACTAAATAATTGAAAAGGCTCAAAAGCAGCTGAAGACAGAAAGGAGCACGTCACTCAGCAGAACACACCGCAGGAGACCGCGAGATCGCTCTACGGTTATGAGAGCATGTCTCATAAAGACAAGGTCATGATATTACTCTGGTATGAGGAATAAAGATGTAAAAGCCTCTGGGTTTGTGAGACGCAAACAACGTGCAGTGGGTCAGAGCATTCATTCATCTTGATTAGATGTGCCAACCTAATTACAAGCAGAGGAAACAGTAATTAGCACAAGTCTCACCTCGTTAATCACAAAAGACTTCTTCAGTCTATTTTTATCTGATTAATGGCTCTTTAAACATGAGGGATATTTATATTTGGGGTAATTGTACTCTTCTAGCTCAATCCAGTTGTATTTCACTGTAACCTCATTAGTTTTCATTGTTTAATGGGAGTTCTAGTCGTGGCTAATGTGTGGATCTTCACAAAGAGCCACCTTTAATAGGCTGCAAAGCTGAGCGGATGCTTGCAGGATATTAATGAAGAAGCTTTTGTTTATGACTTTGGCAGTGTTTCTCAAAGCATCTCCAAAATGAATTTGCGTCTATTGGAAAACAGAAGGAGCAAGCACGACGTGATGGGATGCTAATCGAATACACTTGTTTTGGTGTAAAAAGCTGAGTGCTGTGTTCAGTCGCACATCATGTTCAAAAGAGTTTCACTTTAAACTTTATATACACTGGGGGTATTTTTTAATTTATAAAAAGCATTTGAAATAATAAACCTGGACAAATTAGAAAGGGCTGATATAAGGGGATTTGTTTTGAGCTAAACCAGAAGTTATTTTAGACAGAAAGATGTCAGTATGTGAAGTTCCAGTCAAGCTGGTTGAACATTGTTTGTGGAATCCCTCAGGGTTCAGTGTTGGGCCCAAGATTATTTGAGAATAAAATAGAATAGAATGCACTTTATTATTCGCTTTGGGAGGAATATAGTGCAGTAAAAATTAAAGATAATTATGTACAAACATTGCACAGCAGCATAGATGGTCATGTGATATAGTGCAGTAAATGTAAACAAACATTGCACAGGAGCATAAATGATGGATGTATTATTGCACATATAAATTATTGCACGTGTTTTAGATTTCTTATTGTATATACATGATATATGTACCACATGCTTTATTGAATTCTATATTTTTTGCTGGGCTTCTGATAGAAACTATTTGTCCCAGTCTCCTCTCATTGCTCTCACTCACCTTGATTTCTCTCTGCTCTCAAACGTTTCCCCCTCCTCTTTGTGTGAGGACATTAAAGTTTATTCTGCGGAGCTATACCTGTTATTCTAGTCAGTGTACCTTTTTTTTCTCATTGTGCCTTTGCTTATTTTTTTTCTCAGATCTTTATCTGTGGCATGAGGTCTCCGCCTATCACTGGCACCTTTCCTTTTCGCTCTGCTCTGGGTACCAAAATGTAACAACAACTGAACAATGGTGAATGAGTACAATATGAAAAGTACACGAGACAATGGTCAAATGAGCGGAACAATGGTACAAAAGTTGAGAATGTATTGAAGTAATCTTAGTGAGTATGTTTGCACAGCCCATTCACAAGACTGTGATAAAAGGTACAAAAAATCCAGGTCACAATCTATTTCATATTGGAAATAACACTTTTTGTTTGCTGCTTTCTTCCAAAGTCAGTGACATCATGAAAGATCAATTAAAGAATAAAAATCCTGGATTAGTTGTTTTGATTAGAGCTGATTTAGATAAAGAGATTTTGCAAAAAATGGGAAAAATATTGATCTTTTACAGTAGTTAAAACAGTCAGAAACAACATAAAAGGGTAGTAAATTTGCCCAGCAGAGTGCAGTTATGACCATTTCTTTTTAAATTTCAAAGCATTTTCTTTAAATATGTGTAAAAAGAATATCTTTGAAAACCAACAAGTTGTGGCCAAATCAAGACTCATAATCACCCTGAAGTGGCTATAAGCACATAACATTGTTAGAGTCCCATCCTTCTCTGTCTTTGTTTTCTGCCTTTTTCTCATGTTTTTCATATCTTCCGTATATTCCTTCAGTTTCCTGTCACATGATTCCTTATTACTAATTTTCGCCGTTGCTTTCTTCTGCCCGCCTGGCTTCTTATTTAGTTCTACTCCAGGGGCCTGTACCATGAACGTAGATGAACAAACTCAGAGTTACAGGATTAGTTTTGTGTTGACAAATCCAAACCGATGCAATCAGGCATTATTGGTACCATGATGAAGCTCATCAACTTTCTTTGTTAACCCTGGCTTTGATCCTTAAACATGATTACTTGAGGCGCGCGCGTGCACATAAAAGAGTGACGTGCCACCGAACAACCAATAGCGTTCGACATGGAGAGAGGGAGGTCCTTATATTTCTCCGCTGAGGAGCAAACTATTATAATGCAGAAATACAATGAATTTAAGCACGTTTTACAAGCGCGCAGTAATACCGTGTCTGCTGCCAAAGCGAGAGAAGACTGTTGGAGAAAGATTGTGGATAGCGTTAATGCGTAAATTAAATACATATTTTATACATCAAGGTCTAATTATGTATATGTAACGTTAGTTTATGTATTTTCACGCCCGTAAAAATTATGCTAACACTTTACAATAACAGTGTAATTGTTAAAAGCATTCGACCGGACAAATGAAGAATGATCACTAAAGTTGTAGTGTTACTAACTACTTTTCAATTACTGGATTTCAATATGGTTTCACTACTGGACTACTGTTAACAGTTAAAATAATTTTAAATGCTTGCACACACACACACACACACACACACGCACACACACGCAAGCACACACACACACACACACTCACACATGCAAAAAAACGCAACGCAATACATACCATTTGCGTTACAGTAAGGGCATGGCTTCGATGCATCACATTTGTTATGTGTGGCTCTAGAATTTTGCAAAGATACAATATGCCTTCGGCGGAAAATCTGTATCTTTCATACAAGTAACTATCAGGGAAGGCAATGGGATCTTGTCTGTCCCTAAAAACTCTTTCTCTGCAAAGCGCTCTTCGAACAATTTGAAATGTCCACGGGATTTCTCAGAAAAGGACAAGCCATTGCAACAGACACTAAAAATTAGTTGCGTCACTTAAATGTTCACTACTGATTGGTCAAATTTCGTTTTGAGATCTCGAATCCAGAACTTAACCTGCCCCGGAGCAGGTTAGCCGTGCAGCGCAAGTTACCATGGCAATGAACACCAACTGAAGCCAAGTTTCTTTCATGGTACCTAAAACCCAGCATTGGTGCAAACTAATCCTACACTTACCTGGCTAGCCAGCTAATCCGGCTTCATGGTACAGGCCGCAGGTGTTGTGTGTTCATCTCTTGTCTATGTTAACCAGCCACGGGTTCATTTGTCTGTATGATTGTTACACGTGCCGCTGCCTGTTTGTGTGGTCATCCGAGAGTATTGTTTAGCTCGTTTTTATTTCTCACTTTAGTTTAGCTTTCATCCCATGAAGTATTTTTATGTTATATACATGGATTTCCTTACGAGGATACTTTTGGTTCCTGTGTTTTCATGCTGATATAAATAAATTCTGTTTTATCTCCGCTCTATTTTTAAACTTCAATTAAACAAAGTTTATGGTATTTGGGAATCGTAGTCTGGATGATAAATTTCATTTGTTATTTGAATGTTTAAGCAGAGTACATGAAACTAAATTAATACAATTTCCAATCCAATGTAACACAATAATAGGTGTTATATTGGATGAAATATTTAGTTTTAAATCTCATATAAATATATACAAAATGGCAAAAGGTATTGCTTTAGAGCATTTTCTTGACTGGAAAACACTTTACATTCTTTATAGCTCTTTTATTTGACCTTATTTGGATTATTGAGTGTAGAGCTGGGGACATATTTTAAAAGTTTCCTTCAAACGTTGTTACTACTTCAAAAAAGGGCCGTAAGAATTGTTCATGAACATCACACCAACTTGCTAATTATAGTCAAAATTATATATTTTTTTGTTATATATTGGACTTTAAAACTGCTTTGTTTATGTGTAAAGAAATAATTTACTGCCAGAGGGAATTCAGAAACTGTTTAATGAAAGAGATGGAGGTTTTAAATCTTAAACTTTATTCCACACATCCGACCAAAAAGTGGGGTAAAATTGTGAAACAGACCAGGGGTGTCAAATTCAGATCCTGAAGGGCCACAGTCCTTCAATTTTAGCTCCAACCTCAGCTAAGCACACCTGATGCCGCTCGCTAGGTGCTTTAGGTTTTTAAGCTTCAGGTCTTGGTCTCTCTGAAAATGGTTGGAAGTGAGATTGACACCCCTGGAATAGACTAAGTGAGGATTTCGAAATGTGTTGAAATAAAAAGCAGTTTAAATGTAGGTATAAATAATTGTGTACATCAAAGTGAAGAGGGTTAAGAGAAGATTATTTGGAGGTTTGAGTTGTACAGTATTAATAATAGATATATTACTGTTTTAAAATGTACTGGCACAGCCCCTCGTGTTTTATGGTCTGTGCATTTTTGTTTTGTTTAAAATTGTTTAAAAAACCTTTAGCTCTGCTGCATTTCAGGAAGTCTGAAGTCGTTCTACTCCCTCAGCTTATTCTACTCTTTGGACTTGACTAGGAACGCCATAATTTTTGTGCCCAAATGAAATGATCTTAGGTATGATTGTCACGATTGAGGCTTTACGAGCTTTGCTTAGAGATTTGTTAGAACCTGCGGCTGACCAGGACGCTACGAAAGTGTTTTGCGCATGCGTAACTTGATCTTTACTTCAGGAGGATGAACATTAACGGTCCATTTTCAAAAACCAATAAACTTGACATTGAATTCTGTGTTTTTTCATAGTGAATCCTTATCTAACATCACAAACAAACCGTTTCTTTTTGTTACGTGATAATAAATTGCTTATAACGATAAATAAATGTTTTGTCCACTGAGCTCCCCTCGATTTCTCTCTCTCTCTCTCTCTCTCTCTCTCTCTCTCTCACTCTCGCTCTTGCTTTCTCTGACACAGACGCAATCTCACTCAGATCGAATTCCAAGTCATATGACTCAAGTCCACACCTCTGGTAGACAGCTGCAGGCATTGACTGTGGACCTGATAAAAAAAACAATGGACCCACACGAGCAGAGGACATGCCTCTCCAGACTCTGGGACTTGAAGTCTAAAAGAAATACAAAATTTGGCTTTGTGCACAGGTGCCAAATCGTGCTACAAAATAGTCATTTTCTACAAAAAGCATCTCGGCCATTAACATAAAGTGTTCTAGAGTTTCCTGAATAGACAGCTGCAGCATGTAAATGTTACCCAGCTTGCCTCTCCACTTTTTCTCCAGACTCTGAGACCTTGATCTCCAAATGAAATGCCAAATTTTCTTTAATCTGAAAAGAGGCTGAGAGCAATTAGCTTCTGACTCGAACTCGTTTCAGATTCAGGATTGGCTTGACACAGGAAATCACAACCCCGCAGATGTTTCAGCCGCTTTGTGGTGGACACAAACGTAGTTGTGTAGGGACTTGACCACTGCCACGGATTTACTCTAAGACAGTGGTTCTCAAACTTTTTACACTTGGTACCACCTGAGAAAATACTTGGCTCTCCAAGTACCACCTAATGACCAACATTAAAGTACAGTAGCGGAGTAGGCCAAAGTTCTCATGAAAAACATTTTAAAAGTTTTATTTAAGTTTATTTAATATTGTTGGCCACGGTAATAATCATACACAGATGGAACACTGTGTTTAAAATTGGAAAATCATAAACTTTACTTAAATAAAAAAATCAATTAAAATGCACTGCATATGAAAATTAATCATTGTAATAAAATAAATATAAAACAAATCTTCAATGTTATTTGAAACTGTACCTAAAATTTAAATAAAACTGTGCCGTGCTGAAATGTTACTGTACTTGACTTCAAAAAACAAAACACAAAAATCAAAACAGGCTATGGCTTGCAGTTCTTGTTTCTCAGCTTTAGTGACTCCTTTCTGAAACAGAGACACAGACAAACACAGAGACAGAACAATAAGATCTAACAGACATGATGAACATCCACAGACATGATGACCACTTACATGAGCTTAATGTGATGGGTGTGCCTGCCTCTGTGAACACAATCGAGGAATGTCTGGGTCAATGGAGGTCAGCTTCAGTCTCAGGTTGGGCTCAGCATCCACTCTGCTTCTGTACTTTGTTTTTATGACAACAAGTGAAGAGAAGCCTTTCTCGCACAGGTAGGTGGTTGCAAAAGGAAGGAGAGTGTGCACTGCTTTGTCAGAGAGCACAGGGTATTCACTGTACTGCTTTATCCAAAAGTCCAACAAAATGTTCTCTTTGAAAGAGGCCTTCAGTGTTTCATCACAAGACAGTTCTATCAAACTCTCCTGCTCAACAGCAGTTAGGTCCCCTGAGGCCATGTGGGCAATGTCGATGGTGAAGGGATTTCTCATCCAGCTGCCAGCTCCATCTTTGTGCATAGCTGGGAAATACTTGCAGAACTGTTGTCTGAGTGAGGTGAGGTGTGCAGCAATGTTCTCCCTCACTCCATCTTCAAGCATCAGGTCATTTTCTGACAAAAAGCTCTCCAAAGCAGGGAAAGCTGAGACATCACCTGCTCTGACTTTGATTTCAAATAACTCCAATTTTTTTATCAGTGCATTGATTTTGTCTTGCATATCAAAAACATTTACGGAGAGTCCCTGTAGTCCCAAGTTAAGTTCATTTAAACATGAGAAAATGTCTGACAGGTAAGCCAACTGGCTGAGCCACATGGGTTCCTCAAAAAGGTCTGCAAAGGGGGAGGTTGTCCCTTGCAAGAACAGCTGCACCTCTCTGTGTAATTCAAACAGCCTTGAAAGCACCTTTCCCCTTGAGAGCCATCTTACTTCAGTATGAAGCAAAAGCTGGACATGCTCACTTCCCATCTCCTCAGAGAGCACGTGAAATAACAGAGCATTCATTGGTCTGGCCTTGATGAAGTTGACCGTTTTTACAGCTTAATCCAGGACAGACTTAAGGTCGTCAGGCATCCTCTTCACTGCCAGCGCCTCACGATGGATGCTGCAGTGAGTCCAGCGCATGTCGGGCGCCACCTCTCGGATGCGAGCCGCGACCCCGCTGTTACGGCCAGTCATTGCTCTTGCTCCATCCGTACACACCCACACACTTTTTCCAGTCCAGTCCGTTCTCTTGCATAAAAGCATTCAGTACCTGGAATATGTGGTCAGCTGTAGTTCGGGTCTCAAGTGGTTTACAAAACAAGAAATCCTCCGCAGCTGCACCGTCATTTTCATATCTCACATAAACCAATAGTTGTGCTAAATCTGCAACGTCTGTTGTCTCATCAAGCTGTACGGCAAAATAGCGGCTTTTTTATGCGTTCAATCAGTGTGTTCTTGACATCGTTGGCCATGTCCGTTATTCTTCTTGACACGGTGTCGTTTGAAAGCGGCACGAAGTTTAACTTTCTGGCAGCTTCCTCTCCACACATGATCTTTGTCATCTCTTTGGCTAATGGTAAACACAGCTGTTCCCCAATTGTGTAAGGCTTACCGGCTCTGGTGATCCGGAGGCTGGCACGATATGATGCTTCATGTGCTCTGGCTGTGTGTGTTCCAAAGGACTGAATCGTGGACTTTGACTGCTTCAGTCCATCACGTTTTCGTAAAAAAAAGCTCACTGGTTTGTCCACAAGTGCCGGGTGTTTAGTTGTTAGATGCCGTTTGAGATGTGAGGGTTTCATTGATTCATTGGCCAGCAGGTCACCACACACCACACACTGCGGTCGGGGGTCTTCCTCTCTTCCGCTAAAAATAAATCCAAGTTTAATGTAGTTCTCGTCATATCTCCTTACTGTTTTATGTCATTTTTTGCTAACAGTAGCAGATGTTGTGGTGCTGGTACTGGCATCACTGTTCGTGCTTGTGCTTGGCTCACACACGTCCTCCTCTTCGGTTGTTGTTATCTCCTGTTGCACGTCTGTCTTTGATTTAAGCCACGACAATAGTTTTGTCGTACGCTTCATTTTTAAAGTCCTTATTACGGTAACTAAACCATCTTCCCATCACAGCCCAGCTACAAACGGCGCCTGTAACGGCGGGAATATTACATATATCGGCTAACGTTACCCAGAAACACTTGCGGATTTTTAAAATTATTAACTTATTTATTGTCTTAATGTCCTTCCATTTTTTGTCATCGGTTGATCGTTTTTTTTCATACATTCTCATATATTAAATCGTGTTTCACCTTTTAAATGTATTTTATTTTATTTTAGTATAAGTATTATTTTGCGTACCACTAGTTTGAGAAAGGCTGCTCTAAGACATTAAATAATTTCAGTCTTGAGGGTGCTGCCTATTAAAAATATTAGATTAGGTTAGATTGTCAAAATAATTCTCCTTTAAAATTAATTCCATGATAGATTAATTGTACTCTTTTGATAACTAAAAGGTAGTATTAATAGTTCACTCATTTCCTTAAATCCACTGCTGGTTTAAAGGGTTTTAACCCAAAGGTTGGCTTGTTTGAGGCTAAGATCATGTAAGGGGTTAATGATCAGTGGACCCAGTGACCCAGTGGGTGACATCAAGTACAAAGACATCAGGAAAGGAAAAGAGGGAAAGGAGGCTGGGTAGGAGATGCCATGCTATATCCAAAGCAGCTAGCTGGGTGATGCCGTGTGACACCTTAGGTGGCCAACCGTGTGATCCCATGCGATGCTATGCAATGGCAAGGACCTAGACACCAAGAAACGAAAAGAGAGATGGGTGGATGGGTAGGCTGGCTAGGTGATATCGTGTAACACCAAAAATGGCCACCAGGGCGATGCTAAGGACTTAGACAGTAGGAAAAGAAAATGGAGAGAGGGGAGACTGGAAGCTGGCTGGTCAATGCCATCTGACACCTAATGCGGTGAGCCGGGTGACACCAAGGATGGTGAAGCTTGGACAATGTCTACTGGAGACAAGGTAAGGCTGGCTTAAATACCATTTTGATACCAATGGATAGATGGGTAACAGGTGCCATGCTCTTATTGCTTCTCCCGAAACGTATTATGCAAACGCCACAAAGTTACACATTGCACAGTCTACTTTTTCATGTGTGACTTAGTTTTCAATTACTTAAAAATGTTCTTTTTTCGATTGTTTTTCTTTTTAACTGATATGTTCCCAGGTTGATTTGTTAAGCATTACCATTTTCTTTGCTTTACCAAGAAAGGGTGAAAGTTTTCCCAAACTTTGTATAACCTTGAACGTGATCTAGAAGCAACAAATCCGCTTAAGCACAGAAAGGTGTCAATGGTACATACTATGTGTCTGATTCAACAGAGCTGGTTATTTTGTTCTGAATTAAAAGCTGCGAAACATCTGCCAACTATGAGCCGCTGGAGACGTTTCACTACAGTTGTGGATGAGATCCAGCTGAGATTTACAACAAAGCAAACACCAGTTCACAGCATAATGGCCAGGATCAAAGCCCAAATTGAGGATCTCAAGATGGGAATGAGATTAGCAACTGAGCTACAATATGGACAGCTGTTTATCACTCGGAGAGCAAAAGATATTCTCTCAGATTAACACGGATGACAATACCAGCAGCTGCTGCTTGAGCGGATCACAACAATAGTCGACTAAGAAGATGGAGAGAAAAACATGTGCTCTCATGACAAAAGCTTGACAGTCTCAAACGCCTTACATCCCACAATCCCCAGGGATCAAAGAGGCTTTGTATCAGCATTTAACTCTTATGAGAGGGCTCTGAAACTAATCTGACTGCCGCTGTCGAAGCTTTTCACTGAGCAAATTCCAACTGAGATAGTGTTGTTTTAGGTCTGCTGTCTAGGGAAGGGGAATGATGGAGTCAATGTTATTGTCAGGAAGTAAATCGGCCTCTGATGATGCCAGTGTTCGGTTAAGCACTGTCGACAATGAGAGACTGTGTGTGTGGTCCCCATCACTTTGTGGGGTCTCAGTTAATATAAGTATTCTCATTTAGCGGATTTACAAAACGCTAGACATAAAAACCCTGTTCTTTCTTCCTTTCATTCCCACTGGGAAATAATCCCTTTGTGTTTTTCTTTTGGTACAGTTCTTTGGGACCGCTGAGAATGCAACAGTCGAACTTGAGTGTGAACCAAAATCGGCTGGTTCGGTCTGCTTCAAGAGGTGGTCTAGGTACACTAGAGCAGTTTGTTTGTGGTGAGAACCTGGCCCAGAATGATCCAGATTTTCAGCCAATCCTTGTGCGATAGGAGTTCTGATGTAACTTTAAGTTTTGAGTTGAGTAAAGATGTCATAACATTGAAATAGGGGTGTAACGGTTCACGGTATTTATTGAACCATTTCGGTACGGCCTGTTCGGTTCAGTACACTTGCGTACCGTTTCGGTATTTTTTTAAATTAAATAATATTAATTTATTATTAGCGCAATATTAAGCGCAGCGGAACAATGTTCCTAGGCGAGTTTCCACACGGACACTATTGAGTGACGAACAGTAGAGCTGCACGCCACGGGTAACTGTGAGAAATGGCATCATGGCAACAGCGAAAGAGAAGCCAGAGCTTGAAGACCCTCCCACCTCACTACGGTCTCCTGTTTGGGAACACTTTGGCTTCTCTGTTAAAATACATAACGGGGATAGACGAGTGGATAAATTTAAAGTTGTATGCCGACATTGTTCCACGGAGATCGGATATGTGGCAGGCAACACATCTAACATTTTCTACTGCTGGAGATATTTTCACTGCAACCAGATCTGTGCTCTCTTCAGAAAATGTGGATAGGTTAATCTTTTTAGCCAAAAACTTTAAACTTGAATAGTTAGTTTTGTTGATATACAAGCTGAAGCTGTTGCTAGTGTTAAAAGTTTTCAGGTCCTAACTAGTTGCAGTATTTAATTTTTTATTTAAAAAATGTGTATTTCTTTATAAAGAGTGCAATTTATTTAAAATATCACCCAAATGTGTCACTTTTATTTATTGTATGCAAGAATTCTATTGTGTATTGGCAGCTTTTCAAAATAAAGATTTTGTAAGCTCTTATTGTTTTGTACCGAAAATGAACCGAAACGAGCTCTCCAAGACACTGTACCGAACCGAATACGATTTTAGCGTAACGTTACACCCCTACATTGAAATTATAACAATAATATAAAAGCATTTTTTCATAGTTAATGATTGGGTGAAGACATTTATTGTCAAACAGCTGTGTTCAATCCGTCTGTCAATATCTCGTCCCATAGTCCCCTTACTCATGAACAAGACCCCAAGATACTTGAACTCCTCCACTTGGGGCAGGATCACTCCATAAACTCAGAGAGAGAGCATTTCACCTTTTTCCGACTAATAACCATGGTCTCGGATTTGGAGGTGCTGATTCATATGCAAAAATCATAGTACTGCCCCCTAGAGGCAGTAGAGAGCACAGGATCTAATGTTGATCAAACTAGAATGTGGCGTTTTTAGTTAAAAATAACTGTAAAAAGTTGGAAACAAAATTGCTGCTTCTTTTTCAACTTCTGGGCAGCATGGTGGCGCTGTGCCTCACCTTCCTAAGTGGAGCTGTGCTCGTTCTGGCTGTGCATTCTTGGACACAATATCATTATTTTATTGCATTATTATATTCATTCATTTTCATTCCCGCTTATTCCCTTTCGGGGTCACGGGGGTCTGCCGGTGCCTATATCCGGCACACATTGGGCGAGAGGCGGGGGTACACCCTGGACAGTTCGCCAGTCCATCACAGGGCAACATACACACACACACATGCACACCTAAGGGGAATTTAGCTTATTCAATAAACCTATCCGCATGTTTTTGGGGATTGTGGGGGGAAACCCACGCAAGCACAGGGAGAACATGCAAGCTCCTTCCAGGAAGGTCACCGGCGAGCCTCGAACCGACAACCTTCTACCTGGAAGGCCACAGTGCTACCCACTGCGCCACTGTGCTGCCCTGCATTATTATATATAGCATATATTAGCAGCAGAGTGCATCGTTACACCCCTGTTTGTCTTAAATACTAACTTTAAAAAAAAGGGATGCGATCGTACAGAGACAGATTTGAACTCACTGTGTTTTGTTAAACCGTAGTTGGGTACCAGGAGTAATTCATGATGTTTCAATTAGTTCAGGCCATGATTTGAAATGGACTGAAAAGGACAGAGAAATAATGCAAAGCCTCAGCTGTAGCCACTGTTTCAAACACGTAAAAGCATAAATACCATTTTGCCATTTGTCTGATTAGTGGCGTATGAACCAATAGAATATTCTCTAGACTCTATATAGCGCCGCAGGAATCATGGGATCGACCTTCAGCTCCTAATATTCTTAATCTCATTCTTTGAGAGGTCAAAGGACACCGGAGGAAGGTCATTGAGGTGACGGTAATGTCTGGCAGCAGGTCAGTGGTTACCAGCAAGACTCTGTCATCCGCTTTAAAGGTTGTTTCGTTTGGTTGTTTGTCTTTGTTCATACGCTAAACCAGCCCGCACTTGTTTATTCTGTTGTCAGTAAAAGGGCAAGCTTGCTGCTGACTATTAATCTTTCTGTTTTAAAAACATCTTTTGTACTATTTTTCTCTTTTTTTCTGGTTACCGTGAAATAAGAAAATGCTGAAAACAGACAGAGAGAATTCAGTGTGCTCTGGTTTCCAAAATGCTGCAAAATGGTTACGTGTTCAACAGAAAAAACATAGTTAAAACAATTCACAATGTACAATTTCTCTCAAATAGTTTAAACACTGTCAGATGAGTTCTTTAGAACGCAGACCATGTTGTTTTCTATTAATATTTTATTTAAACACCTTCAAAATGTGATTTTGTGCTTAAAATAAAAACCAACAGATGGCAGCAGTGTGTCATCCATGGAGAAACGATAATAAAACCCCTTTAATGCGCAACATGCTCCATGATCTATTGAAAACAAAGATACAGGAGGTACTACTTCCTATTTTCAACATTTAATTTACGGATTTAAAATAAAAGGTTGTGGCTTGCGTAGAGTTAATGGCTTGATTTGTTAAAAATGCATTATTTTTAAATTTAAAATGTCATGTTCATTAAATTATATTCAGGGTCACAGGGTTGCGTTGGTGCATCTCTTCAGCTTTCAAAAGGCATTGGACAAAATGAGGCTATTTTTTTTTTATTTAAAAAAATTAGAATTTGGAGACTTTATCTCATCCGATGCATGCTTTTGCATTGTGGCAGGATACTCCGCTCAGATTGTATCCAGCTGGCTTTGAATGACATTAGATTAATATACACTTCCACTTACATCTGAATTATTCAAGTGTTATAGGCACAGTGAGGAAAGCAGGTTTCTCTTTGCAATGAAATTCTTACTTCTCCATCCACACAACATAATTAGACAAACATAGAGTTAAAAGAGAATAGGAAAATTATACACCGTTAAAAATAAAATAATATTAAGGTAGTGTGGTCTTGTGATATATATATATATATATATATATATATGTATATATATATATATATATATATATATATATATATATGAGGTTTCTGTCAAATTTAAAAACATTTAAATCAAATTTAAAACAAACTGCCATAAATTAAAGTATGTAATTGCGTACAAGCTATAAAAATGCAAACAATACCTGCAACTTGAAAAATAGTGAACAGGTAGAAAATACAATCACTAAATTCTCATATATTATAAAGATTCAAAAAGTCCCAGAGATAAAGGAACAGAATAAATTTGGCATAAGAATATTTTGTTTCATGACACTTCTGGTCATTTGTACATTTTTGAATGATTTACAATTACTGATTCAGACCTATATATGCACTTTTTTATTTTTAATATACATCTATTTTACAACTTTTAAAAATGCTGTGTTTTATAAAACGTTTGTCTCATGAGCGAATCCATTGTGAAACTTTACTGTTACACGGCTCATGATGTTGCATTTTTATGTAAAACTAGCAAATTTTGGGGATTTCTATTATATTTGAAGACATATAAGTGTATTTGTTACATGAAAACTAACTTAAAACGATTGTTTTCATCATTTTAAAACCTTTGTCAATTACAAACAACACTGTATTTTATGGTTGCTTTGGCAGCCACCTATGTTAAATAAACAAATGTGCCGGCTCACGCAGTGCATGGGGGGAAATCTGTCCCAAACACTCGATCTGAAGTGTGTCGAAAATTTAAGCTCTGGAAAAAGACCTAGAACAGCAATTTGAATTACATTTTATGACTTTTTAAGGCCTAAAATCTAGGTTCTTTTGAAACCCTGTATAATTTCATTCACAGATTCATTTTCTGCAAGAGTGGCTGAATAAACGATGAGCGCATCAACTCAGTTTCTATTTTAAACACATTAAATATATTAAAATAAAAATGTAGATTTCTAGTCATCTATATTTTTAGATCCTGGATTTGCACAGAGCATGCATTCACTGGAGAATGAAGGAAGCTTTATTTCTGAGGTGCTACAGTGAAGCGTCTGTGCTCTCTGTACAATAGATCATCTGTATGTCGCGAATGAAATACTATAACCTGATTGGCCGAACTGAGGTTTGGATTCATTTACTTTGGATAAACTTGGCTTGCAGCAGCCATTTGTTCCACTTTGCACCCAACTCTTTGGAGTGCTTGTGTCCATACTGTATGAGCCCTTTCTTTCATCCCCGGGCGACTATAACAGCTTGTTTAGAGCGTTTGTGGAGTGGCGCTAAGTGATTTTACTTAATCTGAAGGTGGCATGTTAGAAATGAAGCATTCCACACTTTAAAGCCAGAAAGAACACTCACTTAGGTGCTGTTTACTGTGACTATCTTCATTTAGTAGCAGAGTATGCACAGTTTGAAGGCTAAAAACAGCATTAAACGCAGAGGAGCCGTACGCTTTAATGATCTACATTAGAACAAACACTCGACAACTTTGAAATGTTCCTCTCCATCCTTCAGAAACAGGCAAAACATAAAAGGCTGACCAATCTTCCATGACACAAAGACTAGCTTTATTCTGAGCATGAAAATCAGGCGGATCTAAAATAATTAATATGTCCTTGAGAAAAACAAAGGGCTCTCACAAAGCCAGAGAGACTGAGCTTTAGAGAGGGGGAAAGACGACTGCTAATTGTTTTCAAGTCCTAGGCTATCTGTAAATGAGTTTGTTGAGCTGAAAACACTCCGTTTCCTGTCTTTTATACAGCAGCCGCGTATTTTCCTTTTCTTTCTATTCCTCCGCTTTGTTCCTCATCATCCCGTCTCTCATATTTACCGTCGCCCTGGCTTTTCACAGAGCTCCTGCTGCAAGTTCTTTTGTGCACAAGGCTTTTAACGTCTTCCGCCAGCTATTTATTTCTCCTCTCTGCTTTCACCCCAGATGTTGTATCAGTGCAACACAAGACGTTTACTTCTGCTTTTACTGGTAATTAGACGATGTCCTCCTCACCCCCTGACCCTGCTGAGATGTATCAGAATCACACTGTAAACAAGCTCAGAAGTGCTTCAGAGAGGGAGTTTGCTAACTGGTTATTTCTCTCCTCCGTGCAGACATTCACACTGCGTACAGACAGTTGTCCGTGTAAGTTTTTAACAAAACAATTAATAAAAAAAATGATTATTTACAATCAGCGTTGTTCAGTATTTGCTTTTAGGTCCAGCTCCAATTCTTTACTACAATTTATCATTATTTTATTTTACCACGAAACTGAGATTTAAATCTTTGCGTCAGAATAAATAAAAATGTCAATCAAACCAGTCAGATACAAACATGCCATTATAAAGATTAAAACAAACATTTAAACAAGACATAATGCACATAAGACACAAATGTGAGCAAATGTATGATGCCAATGGCCAGGTCCTTCATTTTTAAAGCATCCTATAAAAGATTCCAAGCAATGGGAGGCACAAAGTGAAAAGCTTTCTTTACCATCTTTTGCAACAGACAGTTAAAAGCCACAGCACTCTAAATAAGAAAAGGTTCTTGTGATCAGATAGAGGGACTTATCAGTGTTGCCAGGCTTTGCTGCACCGTTCGGCGTGCTGGAGAGGGCAGACCATTTCACTGCAACAGAAGCAGATTGCGGGAGCCACCGGGAGCCGATGAGCCCTGGAGGTGCCCACCAACCGGGTATACAGGGCTGCCTGGCATCCCACTCCCTGAGAGAAGGCTTCTGGACCAAAGCTCGAAGCCCAGGGATTGCAGAGGAGAGCAGCCACAGGAGATCCTATACCTCTGGCCAGGAAACCACCCGTCACCGGACCTAATGGGATGAAGGTACCTCAGAGCACTTCCCGGGAGCCTGTGCACAGATGGCTTGCTCACCATTACCTCCATCGCCACGCTGAGTGACCCTTTTGACTTTTAATGGTGCTATAATTTCATTAAAGTGTCCCATATGACCTTGAACAATGCCAGTATGTCCGTGTCTCTCTTGCCACCCACTACATTCTATATAGAACTAAATCAGAACCTTTTTCTGGTGCCATTTAACACTTATCTTTAACAGTGTTACCATGGGAACCTTGTTTAACTGTAAGATGAAACCAACACCACCGTTCTGATAAGTAATTTAACTTAACTTTAAATTTAACCTAATATGGACGTCTTCCTTGCACATACCAGGTTCTCATTAAATGGTCATAGGTGAGAACTGCCAATGACATTATTTCTATGTACTCATTTGAGGGATTTTTGCTTAATAGACAAAATAACAGAAAACAGTTGCACTAACTTTAAAATTACAGCAATGTCTGTTGTTTGCAATAAAGAAAAGTAATTGTTTTTTGTCTTGATCTCGGCTTAGCATGCCTTGGTCTTGTCTTGGTCTATGTACTCTCTGGTCGCAGCTGGGTCCTGGTCTCGATACTCTCTGGTCTTGGAATTGGTCAAGGCGGTCTTGACTGCAGGAGTGCAGTATAGATTTAGAAAGTACTAGATGCCAACATGAGGGTAAAGCAGACCATGATGGGTCGGAGCTCTCAGACTTGTTATTACATTTCTACCCCTTATCCTGTTTCCCTCATCTGTTTAGATGAAGGGGTTAAGGGCTAAATATATCTCTCCAAACCCCATGCACACTTTGATTAAAAGGCAAAGATGGACTTACTTGCAGATGATTGCTCGCCTTTTGTTACAAAACACAAACCCTTGTTTACGTTAGGTACTAATAGCCTACTAATATTAGCATTACACACTAGACTCGTGTACTCCACCATTTCATTATATTCCCGGGGTGCCTCAATCCTTAGCAATATATTTTCAGCACTCTCTTTGGTATATAAATAAGAAATTTATGATTATTTTGTGCAGCAGCTGACTGCTTTGACACTCACAAAAAAAACCCAATCTGTATTCCAGTGACGTGTGGTCAGGATAAACAGGGGAGGTCTTTCCTTGGCATTATGGGGGAAAAAATGAATTCAATTATTAGATTTATTTAGTATGGTGAACTTCATAATTGTTTTTCAAAAATGTTCAAGAACTTGTAAAATATGCGCTGATTTTTCCATCAGTTTAGCTATTGTATATGATGTTCAGTATTTTTTTTATTGTGCAGAGCAATCAGAAAACTCAACCAGAAAAAACAGGCTCTCCAGCCTCAAGCTAAGGGGTGGTGGTGATCCCAAAGAGCACTGTGCCTAAATAATAATAAAATTAGTCAATGGCACCCATCCAGTTATTTTTTATTATTTAGCCTCATTTTCATAATAGAGCAATACGTATCTAAAGTTAGTGACTTTGAAAACTACAGAAAGAAAAACAACACTTCTACAAACAATATATACATTTTTTATCAGAGTTTTTAATAATAAATAATAAAGTTATTTGTTTGATATTACAGATTGAATATGGAAAAAATACAAGAAACAATATAAACTCTTGAAAATTTCGATCAACATTGCAGGACGATTGAAATATGTAATAAATGTACACATTAAAAAAGTAAAGATTTATTTTATGTCCAGGAAAAATATCAGGGTGATGAGGTTTCGCCTGAAAAACATTGCATGGAGAGCTCTGCCACCAGCTTGTAACAAATGTTCTATTTGTCTTTAAATTCATCTGATGGTTTGCTCTTGTGATGTCGTAAGGGCGTAGCTTTGAATTTTTTGGGGTTTAAAATGAACATTACAGGAGTCATGATGTTATTATCCAAGGTACTAAAAGTAAAAAAAATGTGCGATCATCCTTCAGTTTCACTTTACCCCGATCCTGTGCCATAAGTGCACAAAAAGGCACAATAGCACAAAAAGTGCTCGGAACAGTTTAAAAGGTTTAGGGGTTTGGGGGGGATTTATTTTTTTGTTATAAAACATAAAAACTGTTCATTCTGCTGTAAAAAATTACTAATTGTACAATTGTGTTTTTTGTGTGTAATTATTGTTTAATGTAATAAAAATAAAAGCTGGGGTTGTACAAAAAAGTCTTAAAGGTAATTTTTTTAGAACAAATTGTAAAGTAGCAAAAAAAAATTCAGGGTTCAAAAGGTTAATAATATTAATAAAAGGATTTAGAACATTTATCTATGAACGACTGAACAGTGTTACATTACAACCTCCAAATCATAATAATAAATATATATAAAATAATAATGTAACATGGTTTGAAATTATTTATTATATAGATATGAATAAATGCTTGTATACGGCTTTTATGAAAAGAGCTCTTCTTCAAGAGATAAATACATTTTTGTTTTAAAAATGAAAAGTTCAATGTGGAGTTCACATTTTAATCCATGATTTTTGCAAAAAAAATAAATAAATAATAATAATCCTTATGTGATCCAGGTTTGGATAGACTATAGACTGCAATAAGGTTATGAGGTCTGCAAGGTCTCTTCAGTACCCTTGTACATTCATTGGTTTCCTCAGATGCATCCCCCAAAACAGAATACAGCCTTACATGGCTCCAATTGCAAGTTTCATTAAATCCCAGAGTGTCATTACAGTTCATATTGTTAATTATGCACAAATTCCCCTCAGGGAACATAGAGGAGGCCACTTCCCACCATGATCTGTCCATATGGGGTTTAATTAAAAGTTTTCCTAAAGAGTAAATTGCATTCAATTCAATTAAAACTGTAAAGTCAGAGTCAAATAATGGGTTCAGACAGTGTCCTGAAAAAAAAGGGAATATTCGCAATGAAAAAAGTGCAATTTTTTTTCTTTCTCTAAAAAATGAGAAAGAAAAAAAAATCTGGAACAAAATATGCAAGAAGCGACTATCACTAAAAACCTCCTACATGTTATCAGGCCTCAGGCGCTGCACATTAACATTGCTGCAGCTATTTCGAGATTCCACTCTTGGATTTCATACCATGACAAATGAAGCGTTGGAGTTTGGAATTCCTATTTATCTTCAGCGAACAGAGGCACCTCTTTGGGGGAGAAGAATGGAGGGTTTAAGAGCGAGAGACAAAAAAAAATCCATTTTGCTGGTTAAATTAATGAAATAAATAAATAAATAAATAAACTGTGTTGTGTTCTGGAAGGTAGAGTGGCATGATCGCGTCTGGTGAGAGGGCGGCATGCTGTTAGTGTCAAAGCATTTCTATGAGGCCAGCGATGGCAGAGTTTAATAATGTGAGGGCAGATCGAGTCCCGAGGGCAGAGTGGGTGACCATAGAACATCTCTAAATGGGGATTTAAGAACACGATGCTCTCAACAGCCTTCTGCCGGGACTGAGGTGCTTTCCTTGTTTTATTTTTGTTTGTTTGTTTTTTCCCAACAAAACAGGCAATGGGAAGTAGAAGATAAGTTGAGGTTGGCACCAACACAGTTCCTCAGTGAGAGTAGGCATAGGAGGCGATAGGTACGGGCACTTCACTGCCAAGCCGTTGATTAAGCACCATTAACAAGAAACACCAATATGCCAGTATAAGGTCTACACATGTCTCACAAGCAGGAACAATAAATATGCATAATAAATAAACAAATACACAAGTTTTGCAAATATCAAACTATAATCTTGCTTTGTGAATTAAAAAATTGCCTTTTGCAGCGTTGTATAAAAATGCTTGAAAGCTGCACAACTAGCCAATTACAAAATGACTCTGCTGTGAAATTTACTCAAGTAAAAGTATTGAAGTACATTTTTTATAATAAAGAATAAAAAGAAATTTTTGTATAACATGTCTTTATTGATTTACAAGAGTTTAAACCCCAATACCCAAAACCCCAGGCAGGCTTAGGAGAAAAAATAAGAACATAATAAAAACATAATAATAATAACCATAATAATAAAAATACATAAATACATAAATAAATAATAATAATAATTAAATTAAGCACCATTTCACATTCCACAATTTCAGATTTACAAAGCTTCTTCAATATCTCCATTTTTCACAAATAAAAAGAAATTTTATATTTATTAACAACAATTAAATCTATCTGTGAAGAGTAAATTACAATAAAAAATGTTTTCAGACTACTTGCACATTCACTTTTTTCACACATTCAACAAAACCAAATCTAATGAAAACTAATTTGAATTCTATTTTCTGGTTCATTTATGAGAGAGAACAGGATGTTACAACACAAACAGGAAGTTATATCACAACCAGGAATTTACAAGCTCTTTTAAAGAAGTGGCCGAGTCACACATACCCAGTTTTTTTCTCACCATCTTGTGAGAGAGTTTAAAAGTTATATTAAATAAAGTTAGTGTTAAAATATAAAAAACCTTATGTCACGTTGTGATATAAGTGTGTGAATTTCCTTCTTTCGCTCTCTGATGATTTACTTTAAAAAGCAGGGCGAGAGAAAGAGAGAGAGAGAGAGAGAGGTCTGTAAGTAAAAGCATGCTTTGTAAACCTTATACCTGATTAATAAATAAAGAGAATAACAAATAAGGAATCCCAGAGAAGACAGGAGAGGGCTTGAAGTCCCAATATTTACTAAGAATTTTAATGAATCACACATTACAGTTATATACACAACAGCAAAGCACGTTACACTTCCGTCGTCATGGGTTAGCTCACGTACTCCTCCGTGTGACATGGTCTTATATATGTTCTTAGAAATGCAAATTAGCTGGGGCGTGGCTCCATGCGCTTCTGGCCTTTTGGCTGACCCACATGTCCGTCGTGATTCATTCGCCTCCTGCAATGGTGGATTGTCTTTCATCTTCTGCACAGAGAAAAAGGCTCTCTGGGTGATAACACAGGTCTATAAAAGCACCCTATTGATTAATTTCAAGTAACAAAAGAAACACACAATTATCACTCATTTATTCTCTCAGTTTAATATTACACTTATTACTCATATGATTATAACATAATACACCACATGGTTAGACCATTGTGGGGAGATACCTAAATTAACCGTCATAAATAATGTTATTTCTGTGTTTATTACAGTCTTGCTTCTTGAGTTTTTAAAGTTACAAAAAAAAAGTTTCATTTCAAGTAACAAAAGTTTTTAAAAAATGCCTCCCCATGGACACTCGAAGACCCCTGAATCTGCATTTGGTATAATGCAGTCATTTGGTATAATGACTCTACCAAACCAATTGGTGGCGGTTGATTCATGGCGTTGGAAAAAAATATTATTCAGAAACACTGCAGCCTCTGTTCGGTGATCAAATAGTAAACATGTGTATGTCATCATGTACATGCTGCAAGCCACAATAGTGGAATAAACAGTAACACAGACGTCGATGCGGCCACCATTACGCTTGTGTTTGTAAACACAGGAGTGACTCCATCCCCCCAAAAACAAAACATTTCAAATATGATTCTCCTTGGCCCATTTTCACAAATACCAGGTACGTGTGGACAGAGCCTGAGAGAGACATTGGCCCTCTTTCTGCATTTCCTCCATACAAAGAGCTCTTTTACTTTTTCCCTCATCCATTTTAAGCACATTTCGTACACTGGGATTACAGTTTTTCTCAATTGCTAAAACACTATAACCAGTCTTTTGAACTAAAATTCAGTGAAAAGCTCACTAACACCTTCTCTTTCTGAGGACTCTCTCCTCTGACATCCTGGTGAACTTCTACCAGTGCACCATTGAGAGCCTCCTGAGCAGCAGCATGGGTGTCAGCCCGGAAACGCTGCAGAGGGTGGTGAAAACTACCAAACGTATCGTAGCACTTCCTAGGATTGAGGACCTTTTCAAGAAGCGTTGTCGCAGCAGGCCACGCAAAATCTCATCTCACCCTACCAATAGTGTCTTTGCCTGGCTGCCCCTTGGAAGGCACTACAGGAGCCTCCGGACTAAGACGAGCAGGTTTAGTAACTGCTTCTTTTTGATAACTGTTCCTCTGCTGAACTCTGGCTCCACTCGAGGAGACATACACAATAAATCATATTTATAAACAATAAATCAAAATATATCATATTTATATACTACTCTGATTCTATCTGTATATTTTTACTTGTATTTTCCTACTAAACATGTCTGACAGACATGAAAATGATGTCCATATAGCGTCTGTCAGTCCACATCTACCCGACGTGCAAATTAAGTTCATTATTTACATTTTTTCCATATTTGGACATCGGTAGAAGGTAAGTTTTTTGGATGTTTAAGGCATGTACTATAGACTGGATAGAATCAATTTTGATTAAAGCATCAAAAGATCACAAAAAGTTAAGGAGCACTTTTAAATCATCCATGTTCATAGTTGGGCATATTTAGTATTTAAAATGTGTTCATGCTGTTGGTACTTTTGTAAGTCACAAGAGAAATCTGAGCACCTTTTAAAAACATAGTGATTGTCTGAAGTGACATCCCCTTGTTGAGAGCGGTATTATATTTAATGTAACTCCACAATTCTCCCTGATTGTATTCTGGGTTTACAATCAGGGAGATACTTATTTAATGCTTCAAATCATTAGTTTAATAATTAACCGAGCGTGTAATCTCCAACATATGGGATACAGGAAGAACACTAACTTCTTAAGCAAAACCTACATGTCAAAAAATGGTCCAATAGGGATGTGGAAAGGGCTTGCACGTCTGAAATCACGTTGAACCTACGTCTAAATGTTTGCTGGGAAATAAACTTGAACACCATGCACAGAGCCTAAGAACTGTATAAATGACGTCTAAATTAAGTTTAGGTTAGAGGTACAAGAGATGTCTATAACGACCACATTTGACGCCTACAATTAACCTTTACATAGTTAATACTGGACTTTCGGTAGACGTAAAAAAAAAACAAGACGTCATTTGGTGTCACAGTCAGGGGACCCAAAATTGGAGTTTCAAAAATGAAACTTGTTTGGACGTGTCTTTGCGTAGTGGGTTATATATATTGAAATCTATTTTTTACATATAGATTTATCTGCACTGCAAAATGTACTTGTGGTTAGATGCATTCCGTTACCTTTTAATCTGATTTAATCTAACCTAGATGTCTGGTTGTCGCATTTATGGCTGCAGCGCTAAACGATTTTCCTCCTGTGAGCTGAACTTTCATAGGATTCTGACAGATTCGCGACCACTTTCGAAGAACCAGAGGTTGATGTGACTGCACAGATTGATTTATTATCTACATCTTCATCCATTGGTAAAATGCACGTGCATATATTGCAACATGATCACTCTGTACATACAGAATAAAAATGTCAGAAAGTGAGAAACATCCTGCAGAGCACTCATAACCCGTGCAACTCTCTGACTTTATCCATCTACTTGCTGCTTTGAAATAAAGAGCTAATGTAAAAATCTCATTGCTGCCTGTTTGTTCCCATCAAAGGACTAAGCTAAACAAGGCACCAAAGGCTATCGGGTTGGCACCATGTCCTCATCACATTCCCATGTGCTTTCAGAGGAATGAAAGCAAGAAGCTGAAGGGAGTGCTCGGTCCACCCATGAAGCTTCCTGAACATAGAGAGGGACACATTCTTCACTTTTAATTGAGTGTCAAGAGTGGTCCGCAGATTAACTCGTCTCCCATCACACAGATAAAGCAAGGCTTCATTATTTGTTATTGGTATTTACGGAATGTCATCGTGTCTCTCTGGCTGAAAAGATTAGAGTCCAAGAGCTAGCAGCTTAGTAGCAAGCTGAGAGAAGTGAACCCTTCCTTCCCAAAACTGAGCGCCACATCCAGCCATCTCAAACAGAATCGTGAGGAATTCTGAGCAAGACTAATGCAATCAGAGATTTAGGGTATCCACGAAAATTTAACAGTATTAAATTCTTAAATAATGGTTCAAAAATAAATGGTACAACTCAGTAACTGAAGGAACCCAAAGTCAAATGCTAAAAACACTGTTGCTTGCGCACAGAACAGAGTTAGGATCTTCCCCTACCTCCACAAGATGTTGTAGGCCTACATCCACCACCAGAAGCCTGCTTTGCATAATGAATGAAAAGCTGAAATGTTTTCAAGTTTTCAAATAAAACAACTCTTTCTTGAGCACTTCCACATATAAAAGAAAATCTATCCTCGTAGCACTTCATTCTTCTTTTAATGGCTGAAATTTTTAACTAGAGGGCTAAAGTTTTATGTTGCCTTGTAAAGTGCCATTTAAAAGAGTTTTTATGAAGAAATTGAATGGTTACCAAAGTGGAATATTTGGTTGCTGTGGAGGATTAAGTGACATCATACAAAGTACCCAATGCCAATTTAAGAAATATAAACAACCCCCCCCCCCCCCACGTCTCTATGATTTTCCTTAGCTGAGATAGTGATATGCCAAAATGGTTGCTACGGTAAGGTTTGGTTGCTATGGAGGGATCCATAATATAATATAATATTCCCATAGTCACTATAAATCATATAATCCAACCTCCATGTCTTTATTATTTGTCAATGCTGAGATAGAGTTCAGAAAAATTGGTTTCTAGGGTAAACAGTTCGGTTGCTAGGGAGCCGTCAGTGATATCATTTTTTAAATTTGTTACTAGGATTAACATAAACAAAACCACATTTATTGATGATGTTAACCAGCACAATAGGTTCCGCTAGTGCTGTTTTTTTATCGAGTTTCTGGAGGCCAAGTGCCCGACTCCAGACGGGATACCCCCCACCCACTGAAATTAGAGCACCACCCACGAAGTGTTGAATTGTGACGTCACTTTCATGCTAAACAGGCAGCCGATACAGTGTGATTCTGGATTCCTTGGGGGGAGCTTTGAAGGATGTTTAAGTGTTTGAAGGCAGGGCATCAGGATTGGAGGGCTAGGAACATCTACTGCCTTTTAGAAGAATGGTTGTTTGTATTAGCTCGGGCTAAAGAGCATCTTCTCCTTCAGAATTGAGCAGGATAGCACTCCTGCAGCCACACACCAGGACACCACCACCACAGTAGTCTTCCTATTCTTCAGCATTGGTGTTCAGCATTCTTGCCGTGTTTGTATTTTGTATGGTCTTCTTTCGTGGATGCATTTTTCATGAACAATTTTCTCATCAGAAGACGCTCTTGAAGAGATGTTTGCTTCCGTGGACGGCTTGGGCGTCTCTGTGAGATGGTTGCACCATCTTTCTTTCATGCTTGCATCACTTTTGCTACAGCTTTCTGACTGAATGCAAACTTTGCTGATGTTCTTATAGCCATCACTTGTGTAAAGAAATGGTTTTGTGACATTTCTCTTCCATGGGGAGTCATTGCTGACAGCATAAAATAGGAGGGGCTTTTTCTTTGATCGGTAATGCTCTTTTATAGTCGCCTGTCTGCTGGACTCCTAGGAGTTAGATTCACCGGTGGTTGAACACCTTTCATTAGAATCTTAAGTGTGGCTTTTCTCCTCTATAGAGACTATTATTGGGTTTCACTCAGTTTTGCAACATGAGCTTGAATTTGTGACAAAAATCTCTTTTTTGTGTATTTCGTGGTATAGTATCTCAAAGAAATTGTTGATTCTGAGGGAAACTAAAGGTTTTCTGACAGATTTTTTCCCCTTTTATCACATTCTTGTAAATGTCAAACATTAGTAACCACATTAGTGTTTTGGTCGATTTTTATTTATTTATTTTTCTCCCTTATTTATTGTTAGTGGCATTCCCCCCCCGCCCCCCCCAAGAAATCGCTGAAATCATGTAAGATCTTGTAAAAATTCAAAAGTAGTTTTGATTGGAGCTGAGGTAGGTAATGAGATTAATGCAACAAAACAGGAAATTAAATAATGGATCTGATCGATTTTAATAGCAGTTTAACTTAGTGGCTCTGAACAGCACCACGCAAAACGAAAGGGTAGGGAATTTGCATTTTTGAGTTTTTGAAAAATACCGAAGCATTTTCTTAAAATGTGTAAAAACGATTTATCACCATAAATCATTAAATTTGATGAAAAAGTTGTGGCCCAATTTAGACTCAAAATCACCCTGAAGTTTTTAAAAGTGTTTTTGATGCACTGAAATTTCATTTGTTCATTTCAAGCCCTGTTTGCTTTACAAAAATGTGTTTTTACCAATATCGTCTAGGTTACTTTCATAACCCTCGTTCCCTGAAGGAGGGAACGCAGACATTTATGTCAAAGTATCGACTGTGGTAAATCCTAGCTGGAAGGGGTGGAGCCGAATCTATAATGGGCAAATTGATTTGCGAGTGTAGATGATTAAAGCTTTAATCAGCTGCTCTATAAGAGCAGAGCATAGCTCTACACTCATTCTCTAACCGAGTCCATCCAGTCAGGCCGACTCTAATCTGTGAAGGTTAGATGTTTGTCAAGGTGCCTGACTGGGAACTCCTTCTGCCTCTTAGCCCGGACGTAGTCTATTACGGGGTGAGTTGCTCTCCCGCAATGAGCAGGGCAACCAGAAGGAGTGCACCCCTGTGGAACAGGGGTGCGCGGAGATCACATCGAGACCTGATAAGGGCTACCCACGAGCAGAGTGTTCCGCCAGCCATAGAAGGGGGGCAGAATCAAAGGTCATCGGGGGGTCCCTAAGTCCGGACCCGAGTTCTGTAGGGAAAACCTTACAACTGCAAAACCTAACTACAGAACCTAGCAGAGCTGACTGCTCCACTCAGTCAGATGCCACGTGGGGGGAGGATAGAGTTCACCGAACCACTGTGAGGGATTTGTGAAAAATAGGTTCCTTCCCGTAGGACTAGGAACCTGCAGGCGGAGCACATCCTTGATCCGGGGGTCCTAATGGTGCTGTAGTCCCCGGACCAGAGCCCTCATCGGTGTTGGAGTTGGTGATGAGGGAACGCATGTTCGAAAGACCCATGGGGATGTGCATCCATGGGTATTGCCCCCGACTGTGCCTATGAGTTAACTGCCACCATTCAGTACCGCAGAAGGCCTGCAGCTCTACATATGTCGGCGAGTGAGACCCCCTGGCTAGATACCACAAGGCGGCGATGCCGCGAGTGGAGTGCGCCCTCAGCTTAGTTAGAGGGCAGGGTACATCACTCGCCTGGTAAGACAGCTGGATAGCCTCCACAATCCAATGAGCTAGCCGCTGCTTGGACACAGCGTACCCCTTGCGCTGGCCTCCAAAGCATATGAAGAGCAACTGGGAGATACGTAGTCCTTGGATCTTCTCAGTGGGAAGAGCACCATTCGACAAACCGACCCCACTTCCCCGCGTAGCACAAGCTAGTGGAAGGCACAAACGCATGCTCGAGAGTCCTCACCACCGCAGGTGGAAGATGCTGGGGGTCCACCGAGGCCGGATATGTTATACGTCTGCTCTGACTCCACAGGAGCAATCGTTAGAGGAGGTAGTGCAGGTGGTGGGAGCGAACATCTCCTTGAGAGTTGATGTAAGCAGCCACCGTCATGCTGTCCGTCCTGACAAGAACATAACACAGCTGGAGAGGCGGGCGGAAACGCCGCAAAGCGAGAATCACTGCAGCTAGCTCGAGACAGTTGATGTGCCATCGAGATGTGCGTCAGGTCCAGGAGTCGAATGCTCGATGGGAACCGCACACGGTGCCCCATCCAAGAGGAACCGTGGTCACAACCAAGCAACCACAGTTCCCCCTTACCCAGGGAACTCTGGAGTGCAGGAAGGACACGCCCTGCCGGCTTTCAGGGATGAGAGGCCACAAGGTGTCCAAGACAACCGTAGCAGGCCTCTGCGCCATGCCCAACTGGGAACTCGAGAACGAAGCCATAGCTGAAACGGTCGCATATGCAGTAGTCCGAATGGAATCACTGGAGCTGCAGCTGCCATATGCCCCAGGAACCTCTGAAGTGTCTTCAGTTTGACCGTCTGTCAAAGTGATGCAAGGCCCGGGCGCGTTCTGCCGAAAGCCTTTCCCTCATGTTCTCGGAGTCCAGCTCCATACCAAGAAAAAGAGTCGCCTTGACTGGAGTGAGATGACTTTTTTTCCCAGTTGACCTGAAACCCTAGGCGGCTGATGTGCTGGTCAACTGGTCTCTGGACTCGGCTACTAGGAGCCAGCCGTCCAGATAACACAGGATGCGGATGCCAGCCCGGCGTAGCGGGGCAAGGGCAGCCTGGACAACCTTCATGAAGGTGCGCGGGGAAAGGGACAGGCCGAAGGGAAGGACCTTGTACTGGTAGGCTTGGCCTACGAAACAAAACTTTAGAAAGGGTCTGTGTCGTGGGGCCACTGCCACATGAAAGTACGCGTCCTTCAGGTCGATGGTGGCGAACCATTCCCTAGGACGAACGCAGGGCAGAAGGCTGCGGACTGTCAACATCTTGAATCGGAGCTTGGCCAGGCCACGATTCAGACGTCTCAGGCCCAGGATTGGTCCAGGCCCAGATTTTTTGGGTACCAGAAAGTATCGGCTGTAAAAGACGCTCTCTGCATTGGCTGGAGGGACTGGCTCGACTGCGCTCTTGTTCAAGAGGGCAGTGATCTCCTCTCGGGTCTCTTGAACACCTCGAAACCTGAAGGGTTTTCACTAACTGAATCGTGTAACCCTGCCTGATTGTCTGGAGGACCCAGTGACCGACCTCAGGTAACTTCCACCAGGCTCCTAGTTATGCGTTCAGGGGTGCTATGACGGATGTGCCGAGGGAAATACTGGTGGAGCCGCATGGATGCGGGCTTTGTGGCGGAATCACCAGGGCAGGGCCCTGGATGCAGGTGGTTGGCACTGCGGGGGCTGTTGCCGCCACGTCCACCGACCGGGCCAACGGAGCTTGTGTCGGGGTCTTCGTCAGTACATGACGAATGAGTCCGTTATACTCGGGACAGACACTAGATCTTTCTAACATGTGAGGTGCTGCCACCCCAAAAGATGGCAGCGAGGTGCATGTGGTGCCCCCCCCCCTCCAGGGGGAGTCGGGTCAATGGAAAAGACCCTGAGTTGTCAAGCCCTCGTCTGCTACCGAGAACCCTCTGAGGATGACTGCGCCTTTCGCCCTGCAGGGGTCGTCCTCGGGCTCTTGACCGGAGGTGTGCTCTCTTGACCGGGAGGCGCTCTCTCTCTGGCGTCGGGCAGGCGGAGAGGGCTCTATGCCGAGCGATATAGTCCGCGCTTGTTATGGCGCGGAACATCAGCTCGCCCAGACCCTCCGCCTACTTCCTGATAGGTGAGACTTACGGCGCAAAGTCTCCACGGTGACGCCAAAGAGGCCTTCTGGGAAAAGGAGTCCAGGAACCGCGTACGGTCCTCGGACATCAAACCACAGATGGCGTTCCTGGACCACAGTGTGGACATCGAGCAGCCAGTGCGCTGCCGATTTCGTAACCCGAAGGGCGAAATCTGATGCAAGTGCAGGTCTTGAACAGACTGGTGGCTGCTACCACTCTGGTACATGTCACCGAGGACTTTGGCCAGAAGACCTACAAGTCGTCATGACATGTAAGCTGCAGCAGCTTAACCCGCAACCGAATAAGCCTTCATCATCAGGGCTGATTAAAAACTTCTTGGTTTTGGAAGAAACATTCTGAAAAAACCAAAAAGCTGCAATGCGGAGCATCGCTCAATTCACCCGCAGATCAGACGGAATGCACGCCTGATGCGTGAAGATGACGTGAGGAATCGCCTGACGTCACTAGCCCCGCGCCGTCAACTAAGGCCTCGGAGGAACTGGTTCACGGGAGCACCGGGAGCCGGAGCTCCGGTGTCCTTTCCCCGAAAGGACCTCCTGTACCTCAGTGTGCGGCGAGGACGAGCGTTACAGTGCAAACACTTGTATTCTCGCGTATTCTTCACATTTGTTTCCAAAAACTCCATGCTTTTCTTGTGACCGTCTTCCGATGAGAACCATCACAGCCAGGAGAAGTATAGATTTTGCCCATCGTCGGGAAAAATGGACGTAACAGGACAAAATCTGTGGATACTGACAGGCTCTAGCTAGGAATCAGAGGTGCAGCGATAAGATGGCATAGCTATCTGGGCTCGCGCAGCACCTCAAGCGCAGAGGTAAGCAACCTTCTGATATTTCAGCGTCTTATGAGCGTCAAAATACAGCTACCACCTAGCTCCGAGGAAGAAAGCAGAATGAGTGTAGAGCTACGCTCTGCTCTTATAGAGCAGCTGATTAAAGCTTTAATCATCTACACTCGCAAATCAATTTGCCCGTTATAGATTCGGCTCCACCCCTTCCAGGTGGGATTTCCCACAGTCGATACTTCGACATAAATGGCTGTGTTTGACTGATAGGGAACTACATTTTCCCCTCTTTGTTCCCTCTCTTGAATCATAGTTTCTTATTGAAGTACTTTAGTTGAGTTTCCTGTGCATTTTAAAATGGTTACATTTCTTCCAAAATAACACAAATCTTACTAAAATCTAAAATGTGTCAAAAGAGCACAATTTGCTTAGCTGTAAAATCTGCATTTAAATCTGCACATCTGCACTGGCGCTGACCTCAGTTTAGAGATTCTAAAGGCTTAGAAGTATTTAGATTCTTAAAACTGCATCAAATGTCAGAGCATAAAAAAACAAACCAAACCAAACGAAAACACCAAGATAGAAGGAAAATGATCTCATCTTGAAATATAACACATCAAATGCTATTAAATATTATGCTATGATTGAAGCGAAATGTCTTGGATTTATTATTAGGCTCTCAATACTTCTCTCTCCACTGATGTGAGTAGAGCTCTGCCTCTCATCAATATCTGAGGCAAACCAGTGTCCAACTGTTCCTTTTAAAACCTTTAAGAACTAGAACCATAGCACCAAGTCCACCAGAGCATATTTGAAATTGTTACCTAGTATTTAGTATTTACTAGTATTTAAATTTTCCATACATCAATACAACCCTTATATCCTAGATTTGTCAAAACTACTACAAAAAAAAAACGCAAAAAAACTATAAATTTTTCTAAATACAGATAGTTCATAGCTTAATCCCTCAAAATTGTAAATGTAAAAAAGTTACACAAAAAGCTTTTGTGCTACAATAAATTTATTGCATAGGTTTTGAGATACACTCAAATTATAAAGTAAGACAAAAAAAACAAAAACATGCCCATTTTGCATAAAACATACCATGAACATCACAATACATTATTTACAACTGTGCAAATTGAAAAAAGTCCCGGGAAGATGACGTGACATCATAATTTGGCAATAATATTGCGGGAATTTATCACTTTTACAATTGTGATGAGGAAATATCCTTCATCTGAAGTGCTGTTAACCCCCGCCATGTGGATTATAATGTTTTTATTCTGTAAACTTTGGAAGGATTTTTTACTAGATTTCTCCACACCCATTCATGGAAAAAACAGCTCTATGAGGCATGTGTTATGTTATATGTAAGTCTAACTCCTTTTGATGCAAAAAGAATTATTGCTCTATCTTATGTAGTTATAATTTTACAAGCATTTAAATATTGATTTGCAAATAGGATCTGCAGCGCTCCTGTAGATCTTAAAGGGTTTAACAAATCCCCATCAAAATAGAGATGAAAACAAGTGAGTTCTTGCAAACACTGGCTTGCTCCTTGTTAATTTTTTTTTATTACACTCTGATTGTAGGTAGAACAGTGTTTTATAGCTGTACACCCTGGAACAGAGCCTTAAGTCCTCCTATTTCTATTAAGAATCTCATTTCAGCTCCTGTATAGGTAGCTGATTTTAAGTCTTGTTGAATGTGTGTTTATTTTTTAAAGTCTTTAAAATTGCATTATCTTTATGCGTTTCTCTATTTTAATCATTATGTGATTGAGATGTACAGTGCTCGGCATGAATGATTTCACCCACTTTAAAAGTATGGATTTAATCAGTTGTTTAACTCCAGGGCCCTCATTTATAAAGATTGCGTAGATGCAAAACTGTCCAAAAGAGTGCGTACTCCTCTTTTTGTTTCAGAATATGAACTGTGAGTACATAAACTTTTTCGTCTAACTATACATGAATATTCACGAGCTGATTGGCATTGACTATATATGGTGTGTACAAGGCGTGTTTGGGGCGGAAACCCACATGCACTGATCTGCGCAAACTTGTGTCCCAGCTGTGATTTACAAAAGGAAGTTTGCTTGCAGATGTGCGAACGAACGGTTTCATAAATCTCATTTTGTCATACATTTCGTTTTAGTACGGATTCCACACTCTTTTAAAAAAGAGACCCCTGAACATAAAGCAGTGTTGGTTCTACGTGGAACTTACCCCCCCCCCCCCCCCAACTACAGTACAACTTTGGCTAAAAAATTATCCTCATAACTTAAAGAAATACACTCCATAAAAAGAATTGAACTGTAACTTAGAACAAATACTCAAAAATATAAAGACAAATATATAGAATAAATACTCAACACAGCACACATCACACTAAAGAAAGAAAAGCAGAGGATGTTCCAAAATATGTGAGTGCCCCTGAAGCAGGATGCAGTTGAAATTTACGTTATTCTTAGAATTTGCAAACTTAAATAAATATTCATTAGACACAATATTAACCTAATGTAATCTAATCTAATCTAAGGAACAATAAGTTTGTTGGTTCATTTACAGCCTCAAATGATAAGCTTTGACACAGAGTTATAACAAATAAAATTTTGTCTTTTAAACCATCTATCTACTCATATGTAGATTACATATTACTGGCTATTTACAGTGGCCAAAATAAACACAACCAATGGAAATAAATAATAACTGTTCTTGCTTTGATGCAAAGCATCATTTTGCGGTGAAATTTAACTAGATCTTGTGTTGATCATACGCAAGAAGGCTCCAAAGCTAAGAGTTAATGTTACACCACATAATGACATGCACACCTTAATCATATGGAGAGAACACCTTTGTTGTATACCTTTATCTCTTTTTTTTCCTAAATTGGGCACCTGCCAGCTTGGGTCTTTTTCTCTCCATCGCTGTGTTTACTTTGTGATCGATAATTAACAGATTCCCCATCCCCCAACTAAACCATTTCACATCCACATCATCATAATCGATTTTATTACCTATTTATTTTAATTAGCATTTTACACAATTAACTTATAAAACGTGCAATTATTGCTCTGTGTTTATAGTATTATGAATGAAATGTGTGTTATTCAGTCCCTCCAAAAACCCGCTTGTGATCGCGCAATTCACGCAAATTCAGCCAATCCCCGCGGTTTATTTGCGGCCTTGCGATTTCATCTAATCACCGCGACTTTACCCAGAATTCGACCAATACGTTTTGTCTGTCACTGTACGCAGCATTATTTTCATACAGGACTTCCTTATCACAGAAAGCAGGCATGAGTGCAAATACATCACACTTACCCACAAATATCACTGCGAAAGACCGTGCAAAGCAATTCCCTAATGTTCTCCATGAAAGTGGAGGGAAACTCTTTTGCTCTGTGTGCAACATTGTCGTGGAACACAAAAAAAAACACCTTGCATGACCGACACTTCTCTACAGCAAAACATGCCAGAAGCATGTCCGTGCAAGAGCCAACACGGCAGGTGACTATCACCGAAGCTGTTACTCGCAAGTCCATTGCAAGCAGCGAAAGGAACAAGGTAAACAACAAAACTTGATAACGTTTGTAAAACTAGGTCTGTGGTGGTTTGGTCAGTTGTCAGGCAGTACTTGCATGGGCAAAGGTGATAGTGCTAGCGAGTTTGAGAGGGACAGTTAATAAAACTATTTTTCATGCTTTCACACGGCAGTTTCATTTATTCCAGTGTTTCTCCTAACAGCAGTGTCTGCTGTCAGATCTGCATGTGATCAGAGCGTGCAGATAATGGAGATAATAACATGTTTGTGAAATCATAAGGTAATGCAATGCTGTTGAGAAAAATCTCTAAAAAAATCACAACTTTTCAAAAAGATGCCGCTAATTCTGGCATTTTAGGCTGCAACAATCACAAAAAAATCCTGCGAAATCCTGGATGGACTGGTTATTTGTAAGAAATTCACTTGTCACTGACAGAGTTTATATCCCCCCTCCTTCTCCGCTTCATTTGGGAGAGGTGAACTGTCCCCTGCACCCCCCCTTCCCCTCCCCTCTCGCTCTTCTGTGCGCCTCAGCAGCAGGGGCGGCACAGGTATCTTAATAAAAAAAAAATGCTTAGAGACACGGATTCCACCCCCACCACAAGTTTGTGTGCCGCCCCCCACGGCTGCCCTGTTCACCCGTGCCTAAAGCCGCCACTGACACAAAGTTGAAGTTAATATTCAAAGTTTAGATCACAAAATCTTACAAACTTTATATCAAAAGCATCCAAATCTTACAACGTATTTCTTTAAAACTCGCGTTTAAATATTTTGAAAAATAAACAACACATCAAATGGTATTAAATATTATTCTATGATTGATGCGAGACATCTTGGTTTTATAATTAGTTGGTGTCAAAACAATTCCAGAGAAGAAGTGCAGCTCGTCACAGACGTCTTTGTCACTCCCTCTGCCGTCTTTCGCTGGCCTTTCATTCCCCTCTTTCACATCTCTTGTTTTCCTGTGCATCAGTATTTTTATCTCTTCTCTCCATCCTACACTCGTCCCCTCACCGTCTGAGTGTCTCTCTCTCTCCTTCTCTCTGTGTTTTTCTCTGACAGACAGCCATGTTGGGATGGCATCTGCCTGCTTCGCTCCAGCTTGTGGACGTGTGTGTGTGTGTGATCAGCTGTCTCCAGCTTCTCAACTCTTCATCTCCTCTCTGCGGTTGCCAGCTCCCAGCCTCCGTTAACTCCTCTACCATCTTATGTACTGCCAAAGCAGATTGTGTTTGGAGGGCAAGCAATTAAGGGGTAGAAAAAAAAATCTGTAATGTAATTTTGGATGCAATATTTACAGAAATGGTAAAGCTTAAGCGTAAGAAACATGACAAAGTCAACACCGTGGAGAATAATGATTTAGAGCCCAGATTTAAGGCAACGGGGGTTGGCACGTTCCTAATTACACAAGGCCAAATGTCAAGCCTGCTTGCTGTCAGCGCGTTTCGTTAACGATTTTTTCTTGAGCAATTTCAGCCATGTTTTATGAATCTCATTATAAGTCATTAAACTCCAGTACACATTTCACGGGCTCCCTTCTCGGAGGCCTGTGAGGCGTGTTCTGTTCCTTCCGTCTGACGGGTGCCTGCGAGCACCACGTCCGTTTAATAGAATGAGGAAGGGCGAGCAATGACCAGCATTAATTCACCTCTGCTCAGGGGCAGCCAGGCAGCAAACAGCAGTAAATGAATTAAGACACTCCACAACAAGACGTTTAGCCTGGAAGACGTGAAATTTCTCAGAGTAATGTCGCACTCCGAGCATAATTCAGTGTGTAATATCATCAAGCCTCCGTGCGCTCCTCTCGGGAGCCATCACCTGGGACCTCCATTACTGAGAGATAATTCAATAAACCTGAAGGCCTTGTTCTCTCCTGGAGGAACTACAGAGAAAATACGGTGCTTTGGATTTTCTCATCTGCGATGTGCCCGCCTTTCTCTTTTCTGCATGTTAAAACTGTCAGACGTCTGGCTGCATCAGCAAGAAGCAGAGCTCATGCAACATAAAAATCTTCAGAAGCAACCCCACAGAGCCTGATAGGTTTATGCAGTTGTGTTCATAAGTTTACACACTTATCAAAATGTTTGATTCCTTGGGAATTTAAAATAACCCGAAAACTTTCCCCCCACTCGTAGTTAGTGATTGAGTGAAGCCATTGATTGTCAATCAACTGTGTTTCCTCTTTCCAAATGACCCTGATCAGTTACATATTTTCATCTTCTCTGTTGGTAAAGCGGCTCATTCTTCTTGGATAAAAGCCTCCAGCTCTTGTAAAGTCTTGCATGAAAAACATCAGTGACGTGCCTCTGTGCTTGGCCTTGGTGACTCCTCTATCATTGTAGAGTTTATGGTTGTATAACACAGCAAAACTGTGTTTGATACATGTTTAATTAAAGGTGTGTTCACACTTTTTCAGATTATTTCGTTTAATTTTTTTTTTATAGAGCAAATAAGAAAATGATGCTTTTGGTATCAGTGCACCACGTGTCCCAACCATTCCAGTTTCCACATTCAGCTGAGGTTATCAGGTTTCACATTTCATTGTGTAGAACGTCTGGGGGGTTCCTTTTCTAAAAGTTTATCGTTCTATATTAGACTTTATGTCACATGTCCATTTATGGGTGAGTAAAAGTAGCTTAAACCACAAAAAGCATGTTGAAACCAAGTCATGAACTGAAATGGAAACAGCTATAAAGCTGTTTTTATGATGCTTAAAACTGGGAAAGGAACAGCAAACTTTGCTACCAAAGTAAAATTGAGAAGGCGAGGCAAGATTGAGCTGAGCAACCAGACACAAGGTAGTTATTCTGCATCAACAAGGTCTCTCCCAGAGAAATAGTTCAAAGCAGACTTGGGTTTCAAGATTTGCTGCTCAATTAAATGGGAAACATTGAGGATTGTAGATGCAGTGGTTGACCAATTAAATGTTTGCAGCAGATGCAGGACACAGCAAGCTAAGTACTCTTTGAATATATGCGAGGGACCCAACTGTCAAGGTCGAGAATGTAGACTTTGCAAAATAAATATTTTAACATAACAAAATTATTTTCAAACTTGAAATCAAGGGACTCGTTGCTAACAAAGACATAATTTCAAATCAAACTCAATCCAGAAAAAGGACCATTACCGAAACACAAAACAATGATCTCAACAAATAAGAGTGAAAAACATTCACAATTAATTTTACTCTAGCAGGATGCATAAAGGGATAACATTGAAATAAATCACTATAGCTACATGCATTTAAACAAATAACAGTGAAAAAAATAATAATTAACAAAATAGAAAGGTCCAGCGGAACACAAAAGAAGCAGCAATTTCCAGGGGACTTTTTCCGGGATGGACACTGCAAATTCCAGCACGGCATGAGGGCAACCTCCGGCTTTCCCTTTTGAAGCCAAATAGTAAGTGACAACTGCAGTTCCTCTACCTGCCTCTAGAGGTCCTCATTCATTCTAAGGTTAAATTGGCAACTTTGGAGCTAAAAAGTTCAGAATTCCATCCTAGTAGATCTTTAGATTTGACCTTCATGAACACTCTGACAGGGGTGATTTTTTTCTGGTTTAAGATTTATTATGTAAGGGCGTGGTTTCTTGACAGGCGTGTGGTTTTAGGCCGTTGAGTGTTTCGTTTCTAAGCCCACGTCCCACCCTGAAGGATCTTTTGCTTATTTTTGATTACCGGGAAGTGCTAGCGACGTCCACTTTTCACTTTGTCAGAAACCAATAGGTGACGCTTCGCAAGTGACAAACTCAAAAGAAACAAGAGTTGACAAAGAAAGTTTATAATAGCTTTTCTAATGAATTAACTTCAGAGAATTAAACAAAGTCTGCGTCTTGTCGTTGGTAATGGTTAATTAGGTGAACTGCAACATAACATCTTATAAAAAATAGTACTAAATAAAAATAAGCAGAGCCCTTGAGCCAGAAGATTTGTGCTTAGTTCTCCGAGATGTTTGGAACAACCTGCAGCAGAGTTCTACAAAGGGTGGTCACACAAAACAATCGATTTAAGTGTTATTATGTTCTTTCAGTGCATTTTGTGGAAATAAATGATTGACACTTTTTTTTCTGAAAGCATTCTGTTTTCCAGATTTTTTCACACCTGATTGAAACTTTTGCAGGAGAGACTTTTTTTTCTGCACATTTCTGGAAATGTTACATACCAGAGCGGCCCGTTTTTTTCTCTTTTTTTATGTTGCCGGTCAGTTAACCAGTCGGGCTCTCAGACTATCTGTCTCTACACCTCCTCTGTGCTTAAGTGTGTGAGGATGCGACAGTTCATGCATGTGCATTTGCACTTATGTTGTGTGTGTGTGTGTGTGTGTGTGACTAGTCCGTGCGGGGGCCTGTGCTTTGGCAGTGGCTGGGTGTTAGCAGTGCTGCAGATGGTGAGCGCTCAGCACCGAAGGTGAGAGGAGTGAAAGTGACTGCCTGTGTATTTGTGTGTTTGTTAGAGAGAAAGAAAGGTTGGCGAGGTGCGCGTTGCCAGAGAGAGCAAAGAGGCGTCGGCGGCGCGTGATATTGATGCTGCGCTGTCACCTCGAAACCCGCTGGCACCCTGTGACTTGGCGAAGGGGAAAAAGCAGGCCTGTGTGGGCACCAGACGCAACCATCCACGCAGTTTGTGATCCTACACATGTGAAAGTGTGTCAAAGTCTCTTTTCACCTGTCTCCTGCATACGATTTACCCCCAAACAACCCTAAAAACAACATGATGCCTTGAGTAACTCTGGAAAATTGACTTGAATGGTGGAAAGAATGATGTGTACTGGAATCCCGATGGGAAGCAGTTGGATAACCATTTGGGAAAATGCTTAAACCCTATAAAAAAGAACTGATCAATGGCCTGGTGACATAGTGCCCAGGACCCGTCTAAAAACTTGCTTTCGCTGTCTCATCACGGAATCACCATCTCTGACCTCGCTCTCAGAGATCTTAGGTCTCAGACAGCCTTTGTTTTCTCAACACTTCTATTTACTAAATTGATATTTATAATGTGTCTTCAAATGCACCAGCTATTCAGCTGTTAACTTTGATATCAGTGATTTCTCTAGGGATAAAATGATTCATTTACATTATTGGCAATGTCTACAAAAGTGTTGACACTTTTATTAACGGGGCATTTTTATCAGCGTCTTGATGTTTGCACCTGCAGTATCCCTGCCGACCTCTATGACAGTCCGGTGCTAGAGAGTCATCCAAAGCATAGGTATCTATCCGCATATACATCCACTGGACGGATTTGTTTGAGAAGCCTCCATATTAATATAGGGTAAGCAACATCTCCTCAATCTACTGGTCAAGAAAAACTGATCTAAAAGCGAATGAAATGCCATTTTTATGATACAGCATTCATTCATTATTTTATTTAGATTACATAAACTTGCACAAGCTTAAGACAAACACCACTGTAGCTGTAGGTAGACTGACCTCTTTCAATTTAATTGATAAAATGTTTATGTTGAGAAATAAGAATTAAAATTTTTATTTTAAAGGTATTTTTTGTTTGTTTTATGGCACTATAATGTGTAAAAAAAAGAAAATCCAAGAGCATCTATTTAATTTCTAATGCGGAACTAATCTTTATTGTTATGTTGATAGAGGGATTGTTTTTACTGATGCGCAAAGGAATGCCACATGAAAAAACTGACTGTGGTTAGACTGATTTGAGTATGAAGAAGATAAAGAAAAGTTAAGGAATTCTTCATTGTTTTGTCAAGACTACTTTTGCAGATCGATAAAGCTCCACTTAAGTTATGAGGCCAATGAGGTTCAAAAGTTAGACAATTCTTCATAATACGTCTTCACAAAAGAAATTTAGAGTTTAGTTCTAAAACCCGTTTATCAAAAGGGTTTCTTTTCCCCAAAACAGGGGTTAAACATATCTTTAATATCTCTAATATAAAAAAATGTAATGTACATTTTTAATTAACACCGACATATTCCAATCAATAGAATTTTTTGACAAAAATAACAAAAAAATAATTAAAGCTGCAAGCAGCAATGGGCAGGCCCTCACGCGATGTGTCCACGGGTGCTAAAGCCACTGCACCCTGACCCGCTAATTTTCACTTGACTGTTTTTTGTACAGGCAATAAAAGTCTACCAAAATAAAATTAATACAGCCACCAGGTGACGCCATAAGTGCCTCATCCCCTAAGCATAATTATCTGCTCAGACTCACAGGCTCATCATTCTATGAACATTGGATAGAGCGTGTCTGAGATACAGCCACAAATACATACATTTCCTGTGCCATTCATACAGCCAGCAGGTGGCGCTATGAGTGTAGCATACACAACACAAGCATATCATTAGTTCCGAATGTTAGGCTCATCATTCCATATTTTTATGTTATTTGCATGAAGTATGTGAGAGCTACAGTAAACAAATACTTGTATCCCTAAAGGTTTGAAGAAGGTCAAATTCGTGATGGCGTCTTGAGTTTTTGACTTTAATGCCTTAAGAGTCAACAAACTAGTTTTCAGCTTGATCGGGAAAGAGCAGTTAGTTAAAATGCAAGATGAGCATTTTCGTATTCAAGGGGGCGCTGCAGAGGTGTCGTCCAAGGTGCTGTTGCGGCAACAGTGTCAGATTACCATATTTATTGAGCATTACCTTTGACCAAATTTTTTTTAGAGGGTCAAAACAGCTGAAATAAGCTGCAACAATAATAATGTGCTTATCACGTTCATGCTTAAAATAAATGTTTTGCCAGTCACGCTTTGGGAATCACTTTAAAAATCACACATAGATTCAATAACATTGAGTTTTATAGTGAATTAGGCAGAGTGCATAAAAAATAAAATTGACAATAATAAACAAAATACAGTATTGTCATTTTAGAAATGTAGTTTTGCAAGAGCAATTTACTTTCAGGAATCTGAAACTGCATTAGTCTTGAGAAGACACCCCTGCAACTATTCCATGCGAAACCTGACTCCTGTCGACCCTTCCATGCTACAATCCCCTGCTACTCATTATATGTCAACTGCGTTCCCTCAAAAAAGCATCATTATACTTCATTATAGTCACAGTGTTTAACAGAAGGGGCTAGAAGAAAGATGGTTAAAACTCCGCTGAAGCTGAACAAAAGACTTTTCTCTAAAGTTCCATGTGTCACTTGTGAAAGGATCAAGCCTGAAAGAAAATTTTGATGCTGGAGTTTACTCTAAACTTGAAAATGCAAGTCTTTCAAGAGAAATAGCTGTAGAATGGACTTCCATTGCCATTAGCCAAAGCACTAAGCAAACGTGTAGAAGAAGGTGAAGCTAAGCTCTCTGCTCCAGAAGAACCTGCTCTGCGATCATCTGCTTCTGTCAGAATAATAAGTAGTTTCCTGCTCCTTGAGCGCACTCTTGCTCGCTACTAAACATACACCTCGAGACTCTCTGCGCGCTCATGCAAACACAGAACTGTTCCAAAGATTATCTGACTGCTTCTCAGGAAAACACATTTAGCTCCCTCGACTGAATTTAAAGATCATCAGCGAGGGGTTAGAAATAGAATCAAACTGTGCTCGACTCACAACTGACTAATGCAGCGCAGTGGCGGGCTGTGCTTTTGCTGCTTGGGCCTTCCGTAGGGACAAATCTGACTCTACAAACATGCCAGAGTTACGGAAACTGTCAGACTACAAACAAAGAAAATGTGCGCAGTGTAAAAATACAGAAACTTTTACATTTTTATCTAAAGCAAGAAACGTCGATACAGAGCCCTCATCTTCAGAATCACCAAGCATTGGACGTGCTGGCAAAAACATTTCAGATGTAAATAAAATACATCCCAGATGATATTATTCACATAAGAAGACTTCGATGTCTGTAATCCATCTGTGGCACAGCAGTGGTGCACGCTATAGAGGCTTAACACGGGATAGAGCCGCTCCGGATTCTAAAAGTACAATGGCTTGCATGCAGCAATTTCCGGTTCAGTTTACCGCCCTTGTAAAGCAAGTGCAGTTGAAATTGAAAGGAATTAATTTATCAAACATGTTCATATTTGATCTAACATGAAGTGATAGGTGAATTTGAGAATTAACCAATCAGAGGACTCCGAAACAACTACAGCCAATCTTTGTGCAAAGATTATCTTTTCCTTTAGTAAAAACGTTTATGTTTTTCCTTTATATATCATTGGTTGCTGAATAAGAAAGTTCAGTTAAAAACAGTGGTACCTCGAGATACGAATGTTTCCAGATACGAAAAACACTAACAGTTCTGCTCTAATATCCGCTAAAGGCGTCCTAAAAGAAATAACGTTTCTAAAATAAAGTGGAAAGTGCTGTTCTGAAGCACCAGTTAGAGCACATGTGGCCCGCGGGCCAAATGTGGCCCGCCATGTAATCTAATGTGGCCGAAGAGAGCTTAAAAGTTTTAAGTGTCTAAAAAAAAAAACCCTGCACTTCCCACAATGCCTTATGTGGCACAGCCAATAGTTTATCTGTGATCTGTTTCTTGAGCCTGATGATAAAAGATGATGATTGATATGCATCGTCTTCAGTCTGTGAGGGGTTTTTTTTTCGCTAAACAAATGACAAAAATGCTATTTTTCTTTATTCACTTGGACAGTTTGATCCTTCATTAATGGAGTTATGTGGGTTTTCATAAGCTGACAAAAATCAAAAGGATTTATATTAGAACAAGAAGCATACAATTGTTTCTATGCAACTGAATTGTCACTTGAATAGGTTATAAATAATGAGTTATTTAACATTAAGGAGTAGTTACATTTATTTTACATTACATTCGATTACATTGTTTTACATTTATAAGTTACATCTGGCCCTTTGAGGACAGCCATTATGCTAATCTGGCCCTCTGTGAAAATGAGTTTGACACCCCTGAGTTAGAGGATGATCCCATGACGCGTTCTTAAAAGCGCTCTCTCCATCACTTCACATAAACTTTCGGTACGTTCTACGCTTGAGCTTGGTTTCATGTTGGTGTTCGTAATTCGTGAAATATCTTGAGAAACTTTCATACGTAGTGGCCTAACATGAAAAATTCAAGATACCCTGGAACGGGTTAATATTCATATCTCGAGGTACCACTGTATATCAAATAGAAGACAAACACTGTGAAATTTGAGAAGTGAAGTAAAGTTCATATGGTTTCAACAAAATGAGGCATGTGCATAAGGCATTTAGGCACCACAACAGAAAAATATACTCAATATTTTGTGCATCCGGGCAGCACAGTGGCGCAGTGGGTAGCACTGTGGCCTTCCAGGTAGAAGGTTGTCGGTTCGAGGCTCGCCGGTGACCTTCCTGGAAGGAGTTTGCATGTTCTCCCTGTGCTTGCGTGGGTTTCCTCCGGGTGCTCCGGTTTCCCCCACAATCCCCAAAAACATGCGGATAGGTTAATTGAATAAGCTAAAATTCCCCTTAGGGTGTGAATGTGTGTGAATGTTGCCCTGTGATGGACTGGCGAACTGTCCAGGGTGTACCCCTGCCTCTCGCCCAATGTGTGCCGGAGATAGGCACCGGCAGACCCCCATTCATGAAAATGAATGAATGAATGAGTACACACTGGATTGATTTAATAACCTGCATGCACTTAAAGTGTGCAATTAGCACAAGGAAAAGACAAGTATCGGATCGGTATGGGTCGATACTTAAAATTAAATGACTCGGATCGGATACCACCGTCGCGTCACCCATTCATGTTTTAAAACAAAGCTCCAGGCAATTAGCACAAGGAAAAGACAAGTATCGGATCGGTATGGGTCGATACTTAAAATTAAATGACTCGGATCGGATACCACCGTCGCGTCACCCATTCATGTTTTAAAACAAAGCTCCTCCTAATCTCTGTAACAAGAGACTAGAATTGTACAGTTTCCACATATGCACCTACATACAATCGAGTGAAAACACTTTTTACATAAAATATGAGTAATAACTAGAGTTGTTCCGATTCCGATACCAGTATCGAAAATGCTGCCGATACCACAAAAAATTCTGGAATCGGTATTGGCGAGTATTTGAGTCCACGTACCGATCCGATACCATTTTCATAAACATAACCTAGTTATGCCCGCTAGCTTTGCTTATCGCTGCAAAGCGGAAATCAATTCTTCTTCGCTGCTCAGAATGCAAACACAGGAAGTTGTGTCGTGTTGCTACAAGCAACCAGGGAGAAGGACAAGCCGCGCCAGACGCAACAAACATTGGAAGCTTCATTCAAACAAAGAGAAAAGTTTACACAAGACAGACTACGAGCAATAAAGATAACCGACAGGATTATCGAGTGTATTGTACTGGATGACCAGCCACTGTAAGTGGTCGAAAACGTGGACTTTCAGCGCTTAATTGAAAATTTGGAGCCCTGGTACAGCTTGGCTGGTCGCAAATATATCTCCGAAACAGCGCTCCCTAAGCTAAATGAGACAGTGCGTGAACACATTTCATGTAAACTAAAGGACGTGCGAACTCTCAGCTTCACTACTGACATCTGGAGCTGGACACAGTGACACCGTCACCTTTTACTCTTCAAAGTGCAGTGCTGCAGGCTAACGAGTTTCGCGGCTCGCACGCGTCCATAGCTGAATCCATCGAGGGTATGCTTGTGAAGTGGAATATTTCTAAATCCCGTGTTCATCTTATTTTGTGCGACAACGCAAGCAACATGAAAAAACAGATTAGCTCCACCACCTCATCTGTAGCGGAAGTGATCCCCTCAGTTTCAGTTCTAAAACGGCCACTTGCTCGGGAGAGCCAGGAGGACACTGGTATAAAAACAATGAAAATCACCCTCCTTGAGGCCGTCAAGAAACGATTCACAACCATCGAGGAAGAGCCCTTGTATGCAGTTGCCACTCTCTTGGATCCAAGTTTCAAAGATAGTGTATGTCTATTAATTTTTTTTTCATGTCTATATTGATTGTCATTGCCATATTGAGTATATCTGAAGCACTGCATAAAATATTTTATTATTTTACATAAGTGAGCTCACAAAAGTGAGCTTGTTTTTGTAGATCCAGATCTTGTTCTACTAATCATGGACCATACACAAACAATGTGACCAACCACAGATCATAAACAAAGTAACCAACCACAGACCATATACTATCCAATTCGAAGACAATACAATAAAACATAACCAATCAAAGATCATAAACAAACAATGTAACCAATCACTGATCACAATCTTCCAAAGCAACCAATCACAGACTATGAACTATCAAAGTAACAAGTTTACAGACAATGAACTCCCAAGGTGGTCAATTATAAACTGTAACCTACAAAAGTAACCAATCACAGATCGTGAACGATAAAAGTAACCAATCACAAACCATGACCTTAAAGTAACCTTAGCATGGCTACTGTTTCAGAGAATAACCAATCAGAGAATAAAGGGCTGGACTGTGCACTTCTTGTATGCTACACATTAAAGCAAAAATCTTTGTTTACTCAAAGAAGATTTTAAAAAATGCATTTAGAAATGGAGGAGACCACACAGAGGTCTTACCATAATGCACCTCTGTGGGGACCCCAGTAAGTAGATCACGTTGAAGGGTCTACGGTCCACTGGACATGACTGAACCATCTGCAACAACCAAGCAAAACATGCTATTGAGAATAAATGAATTGCAAGATAACTATGTGTATAGAGGGTTCCAATCTGACCTGTGCCCAGCGGAGAATGCAGGATGAGCAATAAACATGAGAGCAGCAGTCTGGTACAGCTTGCTGCCTACGTCTGGGTGGATTGAGACAGATTGGACATCGTAAAGCCTCTTTGTCATTGAGACCCTCCTCTGAATTCTGCCCGCCTGAAAGCATCAAACTAGAGCATTAGTAAAACATCAGTCAGAGCACATCATATTTTAAACAGAACCATACTACATCAAACCCAAGCAGGATGAACCATTGCCGTAATATTTAAAAGTCTTATAATATTTGAATACTTTATATTTAAAAAGAAACATGTAAAACAGGTATTTCACATTTAACCATTCAATAATACTCCTTGACAAGTAACTCAGATGGTCCATTGTGAATTTCATTCACAAATTTGAATTGAATTTATTCAAATTTAAGCTGCAGGCAGCACGGTGAAGCAGAGGGTAGAACTATGGCCTTTCATTTAGAAAGAAGGTTGCCGGTTCATTGCTCAATTGTGACCTTCCTGGGAGGAGTTTGCATGTTCTCCTTGTGCTTGCGTGGGTTTCCTCTGGGTAATCCGGTCACCGCTCAGTGCCAAAAACACTTTTTGTTTGTTTGATTGATTTTTTTACAATGCGTGTTCACTTCATTGTCTATGTAAAGTAAAATTGAAGAACTAAATAACTGTTTTTAAATACCACCATTTTCAATCATGTTTAATAGGTGCACCAGCACTTACCCTTTCCAGGCCCCTCGTGCATTTTTGGTCCGGGACACAGTAGACCTGATTTACTGATTTACAGCAAAGAAAAAAAGAATAAATACGTCAAACACGGCAGTTGTGTTACAGTAAGACAATGATAGTGACACCGCAGATCTGTCAATAGCAATGCTTCTCGGTTTGTTTACTCACTCTACTCAGCTAAAGTTAAACCACCAGAGTAACGTTACATTAGCACACTCGTAACGTATAGCAGGAAAATAGAGCGATAAATTCTCCCCCAAGTCATTCTTTTGTGGACACTTAATGTGATTAACACCAACGGACACACATAGAGACGTTAACTCGTGATGTTTATAAGTTGCGACTTATGTTTACGAGTGTGACGCGGCTAGCTGTGTTAGCATGTGCTGTCATTAGCCCTCACTCACCTCTGCGAGCGTCGTTACACCACGTTCAGATCATAAAATTACAAACTCGACGCTCTCCCGCGCTATAAAATACACTTTTCAGCACTTTCATGAGCACTTGGGCTCAAAATCACGATAAATATAAAGGCGCTCAGCCACATGTGGGTCAGGGGCTGCAATTGCACCTCTTCGCCTCTGAGTGACGCTGTTACAGTGGCGTAGGATGGAAAAGTGTACGACGTCATCACGCAAAGTTTAAAGTTGAGGGATTAGTTTTCAGGAAATATAACAATTGTCCACCAGAGAGCAGGAGAACATAAAACATCAGAGTGTCTTGATAATTTAATCATCTAAAACAATAATAAATATTCGCGAGTTTTAAAATGTTGCGATAGCTTAACATTTTCTTCTTCTTCTCAGTTATTTATCACTCTTTTAAATTGATCAGGTGAAAATATTTATGTTTGCTATGAATGGAAGCTCGTTTACCCTGCCACTGACAATAAAATAAAACAAAAAATGTGACTTTAATTCCGTAATAAAAACCATTCAGGCATTCTATCATTTTGAGACATAAAGTTGCAACTACGACAAATAAAGTATATATATGTATGTATGTATGTATGTATGTATATATATATATATATATATATATATATAAAGTCAGTTATATAAATACATTTAATAATACGATTAAATTAAATGTTCAACTTACACTTAATATAGTCCTACATAATGTAATTGTCTTTGATGCATTTTCCATTAAAGTGAGATATCACAGATGTTACTGAGCTTCATGTTCCTCTTCTGAGAGCTGGTTCCTTTCTTAACACTTCTGATGTAATTATTGTGAAGAAACCTTACATTTATCGCTTTTAGTTTTCTACTTTCAAGAGTTTCATTTTGACTAGTGTCACATGGGTCCTGTCCTGTCCTCTTTTATAGCCTGCAAATATATTCTGAGTAAATTATCCATGTAATATTACCTGATATATTTATCAACCGTGATCAAGTCACTTTTGAAACATACAAGACAAAAACCCACAAGCCTTTGATTGGTAAGTGTTTCAGTTTTACCGTCCACCTTGCTAAATCTATACAAAAATAAATGAAGAATTGTAACAAACAAGAAGAGTCATATCTGGGTTATCTGGAACCTTTAATAGACATTAATTACATGATATACAAAGTGTTTCATTGAAACAAGAGCAAATCATTCGCAGGAATGGCCTCTTGTATATGAGGAGCTTCACCCTGTGTGTGTGCACGAGTCTGTTAGTGTGTCTGAGCCGATCACAGGCCACAAAACACACACCGAGGGCCATTTCAAACATGTTGAGCAAAGTTGAAATAAAAACGAACAAACTACAGCATATATATACACATCATTTATACACATATGTACAATATATAGCAATATTTATATATATATATATAAATATAGTAAAATAGATTACAGTGATGTCTTCCATAAATAACGGCTGGAGAGTAACAAGTTCCATGACACTGATGGAAGCACAGTGACGGGTGTTTGAGCGAGGTCATGTGACCTCTCCATTCATCACTCTCTGTAATGCTGATTGGTGCACGAGTGAGACGCACTCCCCGTCTGGAAACACTGACACAGTAACTCGAGTTTAACACTCGCAGGCGCTCTCCCTCCACAGCGACTTTTAAGCAAGGAACTTTAACAACAGAGCAGTCACCTCTCGTTCATCCTCCGACACAAATGAAGAGCTCTGAATTCACTTTACGTCAGAGAGGAGGTGAAAGCATCCATGGAACACCAGCGGCTCAACCCCACTTTTAGGAAGCAACAGAAATGCTTGAGAAAACAAGCATCAAACAAGAAGTCTTCTTGAAACCAGGGCTGAGTCACGTGGATTATAAACCCCTTGAACTGCTTCAGGTGCTTTAAAGTGAAGGTGGAAAGCTTTTAGGATTTCAGGACATCCATTCATGTCAAAAGTGGCTTTCAGAAAGAACCGGTGCCCAACTTGGAACATTTCTTATGACATCCAGTGCATTTTAGCAGTGTTCTTTATAACCTGATGCTTTTTATATTAAGAGCATCTACTCGATTGTTTTTAAATGTAAGTATTTAAGTAACTATTAATAATAAAAAAAAGCCAGGTCAAAATAAAACAGCAGTCTTTAATTTATAATGTTATTACATTTACATTTAGTATACTTCTTACTTCTTGTTTAATTTTCTACTAAAAGGTCATACTGGGTCTTTTAAAAGTACATTCTTTTTGTTTGGTTAATGTTAAAAGCATGTTTTAGAAACGAGGGGTGGCTTTCAATAGTCTGAAATGAAATAATAATAATAATAATAAAAAAACGTGGTTAAAATGTAACTTTTAAAGTAAAAGTAAATTTTTATTGTGGGTCGTTTAGATTATTGTTATTTTGTACATTTTAATCACACTCGGATGTTTTTTCGAAATAGTCTGACTAAAATGTTTGCTAAACAAAGTTATGTTACTTGTAACAAGTCAAGTAGTTTCTGTCTTGGAAAAGGCCTTTTTCTTTTCAAGGTGAAGAAGTTGTGTTAAAAACACACATTATCAAATATAACATTATCAGATTATTATTATCTTTCATTATTGCAAAAGTTTTTTCAGATGTAATTTTTTTAAAGATGCAATAACTTAGATGCAGCATATTTGATCCTTTTTTAATATTTAATTTTAATATCACAGAACTTTATAATTAAAGAAAACTAAAAGTATTTGATCTCACGTTGACTTTAAAGCACCGGTCGCTGGATGAAAACGCCTTCAGTAAATTATTTCTGCCGTTTTTCCTTTCTAAAAGTAACGTTAGTAGATCTACACACGGCTAAAAGTGACTCAAGTAGTACAGTAGAAGAACGTAACCAATACATCCAGAGCACGGGCGACTTGTGCCGAATGCTCCTGTTCACATTCGTTGCAGAAGAGTAAGTGCTTTTCCACGTACAAACGCTGATATTTTTGGCAAAAGAACAAGCGGAGGTCCGGTGCCTTTCGCTCGCTCAGTACAGTTTTGGTTGTGAAATGCTAAAACGCACACGCTTCTGTGCGACGTACCATCATTAAAAAAAACAACACATAAAAGAGAGAAGTTAAACAAACAAAGAAAGGAGAGGGTCGCCATCTGTGTGGCCTAAAAGCGTACTGTACAGAGTTCAGGACATTCTCTCAGAATGGATGTTTGCTTGGCGCTCATCACAGAGCAGCTGATTCTACTCAGGCTGTCTGTCAATCAGATCCAGGCCACTCCCCCTAGTGCCCATCACTGTGGTTGTTTGAGGAGATGGCGTTGTGGATCCAGTCTGCAATGATCAGACCCATGCTGCCAATCATCACCAAGATGCCCATTATAAGGAACAAAGTGGCCTAAGAAGAGAGAGAGAGACTAATTTACTATTCAGTCTATTTATCATCTCACATTGAACAGAGTGTGAAGAATGGAAATACACTCGTTAAGAGTTAAAAAAACTCACCCCAATTTTCTGGACCGACTTCATGGACTCTTTCTTCACCAGTTTGATGTAGAAAGCCGAAGGGAGGATGAAAATCAGCATTGAAGCCGCCGAAGCACCTGCAGGTGAAGCACACAAAACAAACCACTTTAATCAATATTTCTTAGTTTACTTCTTTTATAGGTTTTACTTGTAATTTTTTGACTGTTTGCTCACATTTAATCCGTCACACTTTAAAGTATTTTGATAAGTACTTTCTCTAGTTTCCATTAAGAACCAAATTTAACAAACTGTCATAAATTACCTATAAAATATAAACCACTGTAAAAATAAATATTACAAGCTATCTAAAAATGTAGTCAATTCCTACAGCTAAAAAAAAATAAATAAATAAAAAAATACACACACACACACACTTTCTCCACCAACATCCTATAAAGATTAAAATAAATCTAAGATAAAGGAAAAGAATAAATTTGACACGAACACTTTGTTTCCTGAAAATTTGTTAGTTATTAACACTTATGACAAAAAGTCAATGAACACAAAACAATGAATTTCTTCATTGTGCAACTTTCTCATGAGCAAATATATTGAGAAACTGTTATATGTAGGGATGTCCCGATCAGGTTTTTTGAGCCCCCGATCCGATCCGAGTCATTTAATTTTAAGTATCGACCCATACCGAGTCCCGATCCGATACTTGTCTTTTCCTTGTGCTAATTGCACACTTTAAGTGCATGCAGGTTATTAAATCAAACCAGTGTGTACTCTTGACAACCAAATAGCTCAGCAGTGCATCAATAAAATATTTTAGCCTTTTCCTGCGTTCGCTCAGTGAAGTCGCAATATTCTGTCGTGTTTCGTTTTAAGATGCCTTATCAAGTTGGTAGTATTAAAGGCTGCTTTGCTAGTACCACCGCATGAAATGCTCGCATTGCAAACGTTGCATGTAGCTACCAGACTAGAATCACTTTCCAACTTAAAATACTTCCACACTACAGACATCTTAGCACCGTATTGCAAGTAGTAAACAACATGCGAGTTTAACATGCGAGTTTGCGACACGTGCGTGACGTAGCTGTCGTAAACATTCGATCGGTCCGATACATAGAGCCGATTCCGATCAGTTAAAAAATGCCTCGATCGGCCCCGATACCGATCTTTACGATCGGCTCGGGACATCCCTAGTTATATGGTTAACAATTGTGCATTTAAAACTACCATTTTGTATATATTTAAATTACTTTTTCGCATATATGTGTACAGTGGTACCCCGAGATACGAAAAGTCTTGCGGGAAATTTTTTGCTTCGAGATGCGAAGGAACATTCGAGATACGAACATTTACAAGCAGTTCTGCTGTATTTTCTGCTTGTTTGTATGACATCGTGTTGCGCTTCCAGGTTCAAAAAGGGTCTGATGCACTTCAAAACAACACAGCGAAATATTATATATAGATCACTAATAATGTGCTATAACAAATGTCAGAGTCACGGTGTCGTAAAAGAAATGACGTTTATAACGTGGAAAGTGGTGTTCTGTAGCGCAACTTAGAGAAACCCCCATGACCCATTCTCAGAAGCGTCTCTCCATCTTTCTGCGCTCGTGCTTGAAACAGTGCTGTAATGTTTTCTGCATCCGTTCCACCTCCTCCGACACATAGCTTCACTCTCAAGATAAGGTTTCACATTTGTGTACATATTACATATTTTGCTTGTGTTTTATTATCTGTTATTACGTTAACAATGTGTAGATTCAAGGATTGAAGAAACGTTACTTGATTTTTCTCTGGTTTTCCATTTTTTTTTTTCATCTACTTCTACTGTTGTTTCTGAGAGCCGTTGCACGGATTAGGCGTTTTACGTGTAAAACTTGCTTCGAGATATGAACGTCACCCTGGAACGCATTAATTTCTTATCTCTTGTTATCACTGTATTTGTTTCACAAAATAATCATTTTCATCATTTTAAAAAGATGTTGTTGCTATGGCAGCTATTTTTTTTTAACAAATGTGCCGGCTCATGCAGTGGACACTCGATCTGACATGTGTCGCAAAACTAAGACCTGTGAAAAACCATTTAAGACCTAGAACAGTGAATTTAATTACATTTAAAGGCCTAAAATTTGGGTTTTGGAATTGCTGACTTTTTTTAAGACCCTACGGAAACCCTGTTATAATGATGCATTAATTAGTATTAAAACATATTCCTGTTTATGCAAGTTGTGAAGCTCTGTGAGTTTCAGATGGAAAAAAACCCCAGCAACAATCTGCCTGAAAAGTATTGATACTCTTTAATTACAAAAAAATGGAAACACACCGATAAAGCCAAAGATGTCTCTGATGGTGGGCACGAAGATTACGAGGACGTTGACACAGACGAGCAGAGCGACGGTGATGCAGATGTGTCGGGGCCAGCTGAACTCCTTGGATCCACCCAGCAGCTCATTCACAGAGGTGCGGATCTGAAAGAATGCAGAGCCCTCTGTAATCCTCCGCCATAACGTTTGTCTAAGTCTAAACCACGGAAGAGCGAGCCATCAAAGATAAGAGACTCACAGGGAACAGGACGACAGGAACAGTCAGAGTAACTGCGGTCAAGACGGCCAATCGCACGATCAGGAGCACAACGTCAAAACTGTAGACCTTCGAGTAGGTGTGCAGCAGCTCAGGCTCAACCGCCTCTGTGGAAGAGAAGAAAACATGGCTTTATAAGAATACGATGGTTTAGCCATCCCAAACTGAGACTATTATAACAAAAAGAACCGCCTTCATTAATCACCGCTCTCTTGAATGAAATTAAGCTTCTGCACAGCACCCTCTACTGAACACCAAGAGAACAGAATATTTTTGCTCTTTGCACAAGAGGAAATTACGCGTTGCACTCTAGAATACATCTGGGAAGATAACAGCATCTTTGGCCATATTAGCCTCAACTGTCCTTCAAAGTGACATCCTTGCTTCGGAAAGTAGGTTCTTTTTTGCTTCCCAACATTTAACGTGAGAATGTACTTCATCAACATCCATCTATAGCCATTTTGAAGATCTGACACGCACTGCATTATAGGATTGAAAGGTGTGTGTGTGTGTGGTGTGCGCACTTCTGATTTTCTCCAGAAGTAGTGAGCCATTAAACTAGAATAAACTCCATGGTAGACGGTTTCGAGGTTTACAGCGATTAGTCACGATTTTCAAACCACAAACAAAAAAGGGTTCAGAGTGAAAGCGCTGGACTCCCCACTTGTCAACAAAAATTGATTGAGCTGCTAAAAAGACTACATTTCTTAATTTATTTTCGGAACTGTGACAAATGGTCAGTAATTTCTTTGTTTCTTTGGTTAGTAATTGCATTTTTTGTTTTTTAAAATTGTATTTATGTTGATTATTGTTTAGCTGCAGGTTTATTCTCACACAAGTGACAGCAATTTATTTTAATTAAGAAGACTTCAATTATTCATTTTAATTACCGTATTTTTCGCCGTAAAAGACACACTTTTCCTCCCCAAAACTGAGGGGGAAAAGTTGGTGCATCTTATATGTGAATGCAGAGCGCCACGGAGCGGAGGGCGGTCACGGCCGTAGGAGAGGCGTAAGAGAGCCCGCAGCTTCAGCTGTCGGCTATGGCAAGCCCTTTTAACATTTAAACATCTGCCCTGACTATCCGCAAATGCATTTAAAGATAGTAACAAATGTATTGTGACTAGTAGTAAATATTAGAGATATCTTTAATTATATCTTCAATTGAGTTTTGAACAGTCAATATATAATTGGAGATATCTCAAATTCACTTTCTTACTAGGGCAATTACAATTGAAGATATCTCTAAATGTCTTTACGCCCAGTCAAAATACATTTACTACTAGTCACAAAACATTTATTCCCATCTTTAAATGCATTTGCTGATAGTCAGGGCAGAAGTTTAAATGCCATACGTCGATCATATTTTTACACCCGGCAGTGCGCGCTGACCTCATCGCCCATCTCTGCTCGTCGATCCTACCATAGCGCGGATCGTAAGGAGCAGGTAAGCAGCTGCATTGTGCCAGCTATTATTAGTAATGTGTTGACAATGTTACTGGCTATTACGGTATTACTAATGTGGGGGCAATGTTGCACTGGAATAGTGATGGTGATAACGAATGGTGGACTTTAGAGTGATGAGTGGGGGCAAAGAAAAAACGTACCGGTATGTTTGTCTTCCAAAATACGGTAGATCCAATCTGGCATATAATTGTTCTTAAACTGCTGTTAACTTTTACACAGTTGATATAAAATATTTTACTACAGTATTTGGTTCAGAATCTTTTTTTTCTAGATCTTCCTCATTTAAAATTTGGTGCGTCTATATGGTATTTATAAAATAAAAATACGGTATTTTGCCTGATGATGTTCTATGTTTCCTAAAATAAAATATACTGTAATCAGATGTTGTTTGGTACTCAGACAGTTTAATATAACATTGTAGAGCAGGAATTACAATAATGTGATATTTTTATCCAAGGTTATCACACGGTCAGAATCCTACACCGACCCATGCCTACTCAATGGCTAACCTACTGATCAATTTTCAAGTACGCCATTTCCAACCCACCCCATGGTTTTTGTTCTTCACAAAAGCCCCATCTACCGTTTTTTTCCTTCTACATAACAACGTGAATCAATAAAATGAGATGATGAAAACAAGTGAAAGTTATGAAGTTCATATTTAAACTGAATTCAGTCGATTTTGTCTGAGAGGATAAACATTTGCTGAAGATTAAACATCTGTTTTCCTCCAGAGCTATTTATTTTTCCCTCGTCTGACTCAGAGAAAGTTCTCCATTGCATAACGTTTAACTTCAAACAATCCATTCCAGCTGGAGCAAACAGCTGAACGCCTTCCCAACGCTTACGAAAGAGGGACCGCTTCGAACCTGGCCACTGGCCGGATCAATCCCCGGCTCTTTCAAACACACACCTCTACCATAACAAACATGTGTTTCAGCCTGCCACTGATGTGTGCGAGAGCGAGGGCGTGTGTCCTGCTCACCGTTGAAGGTCAGGTACCCGAACAGAGCAGCCAGCAGGTACATGATAAACATCCCCAGAAACGAAACATTGGCGACGTTCTGCATCTTCTGCCTGGACCGACTGGAGGCAAAACATACTTCAGTCTCAGAGGCTCCCCAAATGTTTGTTAATCTTCATTTTATCATAGAATAATGTGAATCAAAGCACTCACTCTTTAAGCTCCTCGTACATGGGCAGAATCGCCGGATGGCACACGAATGCAAAGATCAGAATGGGCACAGCATAGACGGTCTGTGGTCAGACAAAAAAAAACAAAAAAAAAAAAAAAAACATAAATCCACAATCCACATTCCTCTCAAACAGAAGAGTCTATATCTGAAAAGTGTTGTACCTGAGAGTTAAAGACAAAGTATTTGGGTTTGCAGCACTCCTCTTCCACATCAGCGCTAGCGTTGAGCTGTGGCTGAGAAGCGTTGGCCGTGATGTTAATAAAGTTTTCGGGCAGAGGGCAGGGGATCTGGAACTTCTTGTAGATCACCTGCAGAGTTGTACAGTGTTAGAGAAACAGCGTTCACCACGATAAACAAAAGCGTTTCATGATGAAAGGCTCAGCGCTCACCACAATGAGGAAGAAGACCATGCACAGCAGAGAGAAGCCACTGGTGTAACCAAGATAACCTGAAAAATCCACAAACATTAATGCTTTCATCAATAGTTTTAAGGTGACACATTTCTATAGACACAAAAGTAAATAATTATGAAAGATGATATGAAAACAAATACATTGATATTTTATGTTTATATGCTTTTGTGTTTGAATAATATACTTTCAGACTCCGCACATTCAGCCATAAATTAATCAAAGCTTTAGGCAGGTTTTAATGAACACGTGCAGTTTTTTTTTGTAAACTGATATTTTTACGTTCACATTTTACTTTATTTTTTACTACCCAAACTTTTGTTCGCATTTTGTATTTTATTTGAATACTATTCACAGAAAGCACAATGATAATAAGTAACCAAAAGACCTTTCTCTACACAATCATACATGTCGTGACCCTTTAAAGACCATTAAGTATCAAATGTAAGATATTATCATACATATTTTATCCAACAAACTTCCAAATATTAACTTTAAAATCTATAAAATATAAAATCACTGTTAAAAAAAACTATTGCATACAAGCTATCTAAAAATGTAAACAATACTTACAGCATGACAAATTGTGAACAGATGAAAAAAAAAACCCTCCAAATGGTTCTGAAGGATCAGCAAATGCACAGCTTCTATTTTTTGTACCTTTTTGTAGGTAACCCTATATCGTGAATCTTTATTAGTCCCGTTTTTTGCTTTGCAACTAGCAATTTTTGTGATTTACTATACTTCTCTACTATACATACTCAGCACATGAAATCTAATATGAATTTTGCATCTTTTAACAATACGGTGTTTTATAAAGAGGTACCGCTCATGAGTGAAACATTACTGTTATGTGGCTAACAATGGTGCATTTAACATGTAAAAATGTTTTTTTTTAAGTTTCCATTACATAACCTTTGTAAATGATAAATTACTTTATTTGTAGTAGCTACGGCAGCCATCTTTGTTAAACAAACAAATGTGATGACTTGGAATATTATTTAAGACCTAAAACAGCTAATTTATTTACATTAAAGATTTGGGTTCGAGACTTTTTAAGACCCTCAGGGACTTCATTAAAATCACAAGTGATGGGCACAAAACTGTTCCCACTTACCCAGGTTTTTAAGCAGCGAGAGAGGCAGGATGATGCTCACAGTGACGATCAGCACCAAATAATCTCCGTTCGTGTACCACGCACTGAAAAAAAAAAAAGACATCACAATAGCACTCAGAGCTATTCACAAACCCGTCGTCAACATGCTGCAACTCTTCAGTGGCTCCGTCCCCAAGGAAAGTCAAAGTCAGTTTTAGACAGCCGTTTTAATGTATTTCATATTAAATTGAGGATGAAAAAGTTTTAAATGATGATACTTCCTGGTACCATATTTAATTATTGGTGGCTCTTACAGAAGGCGTTGAAATCATTGATCAAATGACATTCCACTAAGAAAAAGGAAGTAAACATAGTTGTTTCTGCTTCAAAATGAGCACTTTACTTTGAGTGAACCTCTAAAAGAACACTGCTTTGTTTGAGCCGAGGGTGTATGTGAGAAGTGAATCATGTGTTTTTGTGCACCAGGGTTTGTGGACTCCATGCCGGGCACTAAATCTTAGATGTCAGTGTTTGTTGTATTAGGTCACTGTCACAAAAGCTCTCAATCAAGCTCTTTGACCCCCTGACTCAACAGCTGTACAATGAAGTGCTCACGCTGTTCTTCCACAGAGCTGGAAAACAACTGGAACAAGAACAGGACAGAGCAGACCAGCGCTGACCAGTCTAAACACGCACACGTGGATAGTCAGATATTTCACCTAAACGTTTGAACCACTGCCGGACTGAATCATGAATCTAATGTAAATGTGACCTTGTGAATCAGAATCAAATTGATTGAGCAGGGATACCCAGCACTGATGTGATCGCGAAAGCTGGTAGGATTTAAAGTAACTCTTACTTGTTGTTAGAGTCCAGAAAGGCCTTTATGACGATAGGCAGCTCGTATTTCACAATGTAGAGGTAGCTCGCCATGGCTAGGATTAAAGAAAGAAAGAGATTAAAACCTTAAAGATCCAAAATGTGTGCTTCCACACGGGTCTGGATCCTACCTCCAAGGTTCTGCATGGTGATGGAGCAGGATGCTGCCAGTTTTCCAGGGATCCCGAAAGCTTTATACCCCAGCTGTTCATACACCAGAGACCCTGAATGGAACAGGACAGAGCGTTAAAACCGCAGCTTATCAGAAGTAAAAATAGAGAGAGCATCACAGAGAAGCTGACCTCCTTCGTTGGCCATTTTGAGAAGCAAATGGACTGAGTACAGGGAGAAAATGGCCACAGAGACCAGCAGGATCCTAGAGAAACCGATGAGAACAGAAGACATCAATTATTAACAACTCTCAAACTCTCTCGACGGCTGAGATGTTCAATTTAAGCTCCAAACATTGTCAGTGTGTTTTGTCAGGGAAGCTCGACATTGAAATTAGTAGATGGATTTACACTATTTTGGTTATTCTTGTTGTAGAAACGAAAGTTGTTATATGCAAAATTTTACAATAGAATGTAAAAAGCTTTAATTACTTTAAAGTTAAAGCCCCAACTTTATTTGATGCACTTTAGAATCATAATGATAAACAACAAAGCTGATGTTGGGTTCAACTACAGATAAAATGAGCTCAAAACCAAGGTTTTTCTCTTCGTCTTCTGAACTCCCCCAGATATAAACACACGTGCGCTCGTAACCGAGGGAGGCGTCACAGGATCAGAGCTGATTAGAGTCTCACACACTCATTCATTCCGCTGTCTGCTGCCCGACTGATCCCTATGTAACCCAAGTGACCTTCAGTAGATTTCCACTGCACATGCTTACAGCTCTTCTGGTTCCATGCACATTCATCTCTTTCTCACAAAAAAAAAGAAACCATGATGGCCTTTTTATTGTACTGTGTTAATAGTATTTGCTAAAAGACTCTTTTTGGTCTGAGGTTGGGCAATTCTTTATCCCCAGGTTAACAAAGACTTCCAATACTATGAGTATGCAGTATTTCTTCACCAGAGCTAATTAAATTAAAATCAGGGGGGTGGATTTACACCAGAAAGAATTAGGCACAAACTCCTGCACTCATTACAGGGACTAAATAGCTTAATCTTGACTGCATTCCTCAGTGAAACTTAGAACATATTAAACTCTAATCTCGTTTGCTAATTTCAACCATTTTTTGTAAAACGCACGAATATGAGTATTCCACTTATATGAATGAATCTGCGTAAAAATGGCATTTAAATGAGCTCAGCAGCACAATGGGGATCAATGCCACATTTCTTTTAGAAGGTCACCAGCAGAGAGATGGCATGTTCTCCACACACTTGCATAGGACTCCCACAGTCCCACACAAGAAAACGTAGCCCTAAAACTTGACCTGCCTTGCAAGCCTCATTATTATACTCACACAAACATGGCAATGCCCGTGTTGGCCATGGCGTAGGACAGTCCCAGGATTCCACTTCCCATGATTGCATTTCCCAAATTAAACACTGACATCCCAAACGACGCTGATCCTGTGCTCTAGAATGAACCAGAAGAACAAGATTTTAGGTGGGGTTCACAGTCGAAAGGCATGAAACCTCTAAGACCGGACTAGCCACTTACATATTCTGCTTCATATTTCTTTTTACTTCCCAAATGGTTATCGGGAAGGAAATTCTGACTTTCTGCTTCCACATCAGCATATTGGTTCCTGACAAAACATAATTAGAGCATTATAAACACAAATAATGCTTTATTCGCCAATAAAAATTAAAGAAGGAGGATTTACCCATTGTGGGACATTTTTGTTGTATAGTCGTTGCTTCCTCCCTTTTCTGGAGACATAGTAAAGCGACTGATCTGTGCTGGGGATTTGATCATCCTGCAATAAAACAGCAAAGGTTTTTGGGTTTGACATGTACGTTGTTATGACAACCTTTGAAGAGGACACTCCAATACACGAGGCTTTTTTTGTTTAAAGTTACTAATGCATATCTCTCTTTTGACTTTTGACTGTTATTTCCATCAAAACTATACAGCGACATCCTAATACAACAGGAAGTTAACCCTATATGATGACCTAAACAAATTAAAAATTAATTAGCCGCATAAAAATAGTATAATTTTTCAAAACAGAACCAGAGACCATGACGTTTTAAGTGTTGAGTACTTTAGCATTAACGCTGTAAAAGATAACAGAGCAGCATCGGGCGGCGCCTCAAAGAACCGCAGCCGGGCATCATCGGGTCACGTGACCGTCGTAGAGACCAGCTCCAGCATGAGTGGAAAATTACTGTCCACGAGCCGCACCGTCATCAACTATTAATGCTATCTTTTTATTAGATACTCCTTTTAAATTCAGAAATAAATAACATGTCACATGCTGCCCCTTTCACATTAATAACATGTTCTGATTATATGAACCCACTTTGGTCGATGAGATGACACCAACGTGCTATTTTTTTCTAAGACACCCTCATTTACAAGAGAAAGCATCAAAGATAACACGTGAATAACAAGGGCATGTTATTACAAATTTAAGGTGTTTGACGCAGACGCCAACGCTTACCAACAATCAAGACACATCACCATTAACGAACACGACCTAACGTAGCGTTAGTAGTATTAACTTACCGTTAACGTAACTCATTATATGCCGCCGTATTTTAGAAATATAACTACGTTTATACATTTAAACTCATGATTCATCATGAGTGCGCAAGAATAGGAGAGTGTGATGAATGAACACATGCCTTTAAATGGGTTGGAGGAAAGATGAAACACCAACGAGCCGAGCCAGTCGCCAAATAAAACGGTTCGTTAAAACAAACCAACTATTACCGACTGAATTAAACAAACGAGAACACAACCAACATCGTGGTATGGTGGGATTTGACTCCAAACGAGTCTGGCATCTTACCTGAAACACCGTTTAAATCCGTTTCCTCCGGTCCGCAATGAATGGAAAATAACCACAAATGCTCCCAAACTGTCGTGAAGAACGTTCCAGTCACCACAGGCGATTGATCCGTTAAAAACGTGCCGTTATATACGACAATGAATAGTCAGTGATTCAATACAGTTAGTTAATTGTAATTAGATATACTGACTGACTGACTGAGTATAAATATAAAGTGTTATTTAATAAAATGTTGGATTTAATCGAAGGTGTCCTCTAGCTGCATCCGTTGTCGGTGAGTGATGTCTGGATGTGACCGTTTATAGCTAGCGGTGCGTTGCATCAGCCGTACATTGGGCGGGGCATATGATGTCAGACTCTGTATACAAACATCGGGACAGCCCTTCAGATACCGACGTCTATAAGTCCAAGACTATAATGTTAGTAGCACTCAAATGTACTTTATTTATATATCAGGTATCCACACAGGAAAATTCTCAATTCAGTGAGGGATCAAAGCACTTGAGGTTTGAGGTTGAACATGAGGTTTATGAGGTATTGGTGAGAGTATTTTTTTGATCTTTAAGCATTTGATGTTGTTAACAAGTCCCCCTACAAAAAAAAAATAATAGAGAATCAAACAACAGATAAACACAACAATAAACAGAGTTTTCATTCACAGAATTCGGATAAATTAACAAAATAAACTAATTAAATATATGATGAATCAACATTTCCAGCTCAACCGTGTATAGAGTGGGACTGAATTCAATACAGTAGATTTAGCTCTTGGCACTCACCTTCTAAAGAAGACCAAAACTGTAGTAAGTTCAGCACGGGATGACCTTTTTATGATATCTTGTTAATACGAAAACAAGATGATATATAGGAACAAATACACTAGTATGCACTTTACAGTGAACTAGAAACTATGTAACACAAATGTTTTAAACACCATTTTGAGGTCACTGTTCAGAAATAACTCATGCAAAAGTCAAATCTTGCTGTTGGTATTGTGTACCCTGAAATTGCGGGGCGATTGAAATCAATTTTATATAGGGTTTCAATACGCTGGGACTCAGTGTTGTTTTAAGTACATTTTAAAGTTCACCATAAAAAATATATTGTCCTTTTTCATTTTTGGTTTTACCATTGCTTTAACCCCATTCAGTCTCCATGAAATGCTGATTGATTTTTCTCCAGGACTGAACCAGATCACGAGACCACATGACTCTGATCCTAAAGGGAACAAAAGCAGGAATTTTCTCAAAAGAGGAAAGTAAGGGATGACGTTGGACACAAGTGACAGATTAAACGAGTTGGGAATGAGTGTGGCCCATTGGCTGTGTTTTGGGTCACTGAAGAGAGGCCATTAAGTCGAGTTTGTTATTTCTTTGGCTCCCAGCATAACTTAAACGAATCACTCGCCTGAGCACCTTCACACACAAAATATTAGCCAAACCCACGATGGGACAAATGATTTCCCCTCGGATTAAAGTCCAGAGCAGTCCATGCACAAAGAGCTAGGATGTAGGAATGTCTGAGCCATTGAAGCTGGCCGGGGGCCCAGGCGACGAACTGACTCCATAGGTACGACTGGATCAACAACAGCATTTTTCAGCTTCTGAACTGTGTGAAAACCCAATCGGAAGAATCCCAGCTCTCATTTTTATAGCAGCATATACATATCTGTCTAAAAATGTTTTTTTTTTTTTAAATGTCATTCATTTCCTTTATTACAAATTTTGAATGTAAGGTTTCTTAAATGTGCTCTTAAAATATGATGGATCGGCAGTATGCTTATTTATAGTGCATGGGTATTGGAACTTTGCATGCGTAAATTAATTTTGATCACATTAAAACAGCAAGATCCTGGAAGCTCACCATAGTGGCAAATGTTTTCCCTCACCCATCGAAGTCCTTATGTGTCCTAATGTTTCAATCACGTTGATGACCAGAGGTCGATGAAATCAAGCAGTTGGTGAAATCCAGTGCAGTGCTGTGGCAAGATGCAACTCAAGTCCAGTCGAGAGCTCTCCTCAATACTTGATATTCCACACTGCCACTTGAAACTGTTGGGAACCATGCTGAGACTGTTAGCTCTACAGACCTCCAAAATTGCAATAACACTTAATATAAGCAAATACATTTGGCAATATGGTGAATGTGCTAGATTTCAGTATCAAAAATGTTTGAATTAAACCAACGAACACCACTACTCATGCTTAAAATACAAAAATAAACCAACTGAATGAGTTAAACAGATTTCTTAAAGAATTGCATTTCATCAATTTATTAAATCCCTCACCAATGTAATTTAATGGTAAAAACAAACAGACCCTTGATGAAGGTTTTTAGCAACTTTGCATTTGCTCATGAACCCTGTTAAGCAATGCAAAATGAGAACTTCTGATTAAATTCCCTTTTGATTAATTGAATGTTCCTAAAGTCTGACCAAAGAACATTTTTTACCAGAACATTCTGAAGCCCTGGGATGGAAAGCACTGATTGTTTTTCTTCAGGTTTTCTTGGTAAAATCCTCCCCCGAACACAGTGTTTTTCTTACATTAGACTTACGTTACATGTGTCAATCATATTCATCAGAGCAGCGCTTTTGCTCTGGATCTGTGTCGCTTGTTTGAGGTTTTTTAGCTTATCCTCACAGTGAGCTATGTAGGACGCCTAGCACCAGAGAGAGCTGCTAGGTGCTGAATTACCTCCTTGTGTTATAAGAATAATAAAAAGAAGAAGCTTTATTTTTAAACCTAAACTGATATCTATGTAACACATAGCTGTGTAAGATAAAGAATGACTTAAAATGCAATGAAATTAAAACTAGTCAACGTAAAACTCAGAATTCTTTCCACAAACCCTATGAACCGGTTCACCTCTTCTCCAGCAGGTAGCTGAATGTTTAGTGTGTGAAAGGGCAAACTAAACCCATGGCTTTCCTGAGCTGAAGCTGTTCATGACCGTAAATGAAACACAGTGCCCAGTTAATACTCAAGGAATGAACTGTTTGTCCAATTCATTCATGCAGATTTATGGTTTATGCTTTTATTAAATTCTCACAGTTTACCAACTGTTTTCTAGCAGCAAGGGAAAGAAGTGTTCAACCCGCTGATTAAGAACATTTGCCCAACAGACAAAGGGAGAGCTACCCATGGAGGTAAGAGACAAAATTGTTGCCTTACACAAGGCAGGATTGGACCACTGTTAGGTCTTATAGCACAATAAAAGAGGAATGGACTACAAGACCGGTACTTTGGTGATGGTCATGAGGCCTTTGAAAGATTGCAACCATAGTCACCAAGTCATGTAGAACATGGAGTGCATCTACAGGTCTGTCTTAAGTTTTTCACTTAACATCTGAATGACTTAGAGGAAAACTGGGTGAAAGTGTTGTCAGACGAGACTAAATCCAGCTGTTTGGCTATGAATGGGGAATGCTCCCAATGAATCGCACCAATCTCACAGTCAAACATGGTGCTGGAAACATTATAAAGTAGCACCCAGAGATACTAAAGTAATGCGTTCCAGGGTGACGTTCGTATGTCGAATAATTCGTATCTCGAAGCAAGTTTTACTTGTTAAACGCCTAATCCGTCCAACGGCTCTCAGAAACAACAGTATAAGAAAAAAATGGAAAACCAGAGAAAAATCAAGTAACGTTTCTTCAATCCTTAAATATACACATTGTTCATGTAATAAATTACAATAAAACACTCGCAATATATGTAATATGTACACAAATGTGAAACCTTACCTTGAGAGTGAGGCAATGTGTCGGAGGAGGAGGAGGACTAAGTTGCGCTACAGAACAGCACTTTCCACGTTGTAAACGTTATTTTTTTCGGACACCTTGACTCTGACATTTGTTACAGCACATTATTGGTAATCTAAATATAATATTTTGCTCGATTTAAAACTGATTTAAAGTGTTTTAAGGCGTATCAGACCCTTAAAGCACACTTTTTTCAAAGGGAGAAAGGAGCACGGATGCGGAAGCGCAGCGCGACGTGAGACAAACAAGTGTAAAATAGAGCAGAAATGTTTGTTATTGTTCATATCTCAAATTTTTCTTCATATCTCGAAGCAAAAAAATTCCTGTGAGACCTTTAGTATCTCGAACATTTCGTAACTCGAAGCATTTGTATCTCGGGGTAACACTGTACTTTGAGGGTGTTTTCCTGCATATTGGAATTCAAAAGTAGGATGGCTGGGCGAGAAACTCATTCTTTCAGGTATTGAAAGCAATGCGTGTTCCAGCATGACAATGACCCTGAACAGATGGCTATGGTAATAATGGAATGTTCAGTTGCTCAGTTGGTAGAGCATTGCGCTAACAACGCAAAGGTTGTGGGTTCAAATCCCAGGGAAAGCAAGAACTTGTTAATTAAAACATGTTAATTCAAATGTAAGTCGCTTTGGATAAAAGCGTCTGCCAAATGCATAAAAATGTAAATGAAAAAAACAAACAAAAATCCCATCAACCCTCACACATCAGCATCCGAACCTAAATGACTTCAACAAAGGCCATAAGTGGGAAAAGTTATAAAAAGCACCAGAACCAAGTACTTAATATTCTTTGTTCTCTGATATTATAAACTTTATCTAGACACTTTATCTATATCTAGACAGATTTCTGCAAACAAAACAGATTTCAAATTTATGCAAATCAATGGTTGTATGTAAATGTCATAGTTACCTTTTGCCAGATGATTCAAGAAGCTTTTAGTTTCAGGACTAAAAATACCACAAATTAAGGAAGGGACTATGAACTTGCACTGGGTGTATGTCCTTTTAATGCTTGTGAGATGACAGACAAAGCAAATCCCCTTGACCCTTTAAAGTCATACTTGAGACAAAAAGATGGAAGAAAATATTAACGACAAGTTGATGTACTGAAGAAGTCCATAATGTCACGGTGTACCAATAAATTAAATCAGGGTTTCAATTTGAAAATGTGTTTTAAGTTCTATTGTTAGAGTGCAATGAAGACTAATTAATCTGTCTGGTATTGTCCCAGAACGTATATGGACTCAGTTGAAGCAAGTGTGCACTCTACATTTAATACATGTTCAAAAGTAAAAGGTGTAGTTTAAATGTAGTTTGTAGTTTAATTGAACCATTTCAAATCACAATAGGGAATATAATTGATCCAGTCATTTTTTTGAGCACCTTTGTCAGTTTTTAAACATTCATCTTTGCAACCAATGGTTACCATTTCTCCCATGCAGGTAAAGCTCTGTAACTCCATGTTATGAGTTGAAATGAAACCTGGTTATATGAAAAGTAAATATAAATGTAAAGAATAATTTAGATTTTTGGCTGGCGGGTGTCTGTGAGAGAGAAAGCATCGCACCAGCCTCCCGCCGAGCATCCAGGCCAGAGGTCGACTCATCTTTCCTGGGTTTCTGGCTCACTCTTATATAATCATTTTTATCCCCTGGAATAAAACAAACAGTCGCCTGCGGTCCGCACTCATGGGAACCTGCACAGAGCCAAAAATGAACATCAATGCATTTTCATCCAACATCATAAAGTCATAAAGAACATTTAGAAGCTAAATTTATACTGTGAACCTGACTACTTGATTAAATAAACCCTATATGCATACATCAGTGCATTTAAGAGTTTTGTGTGTCCTTTGAAACACAATTAAAGATTGTACACCACATGTGACAGTGACTGAAAAAATACACAAGTTTTCCCATAATTTTAAGGATGTAACTGAATTTTTTTGTGTGATATATGATTTTGTCAAACTGTGCAGTAGTGTTTAAAAAATGAAACAAAAGTTAAATATTACTGTCAATTAGAACCTGCACATTCAGTAAGAGACCAGTACTGACCATTGTCAAAACTAATGTAAATCTAAAGCAAAGGCTCAAAACATCAAAAGTAGGGCATCTGGATGAAAACACAAGCAGTATCCTAACACTTCTGAGTATGTTTTCAAGTTTCCTGTGTGTTACAGCTGTGTTTTCAGTGTGGGTTCATAGTTCATACCAGGGTTGTCAGACCGGAAAATAAACACCTTTGACTCAGACAGGAAGTAAATCTAAATGTGAAGCCATGTGTTGCGACATTGATCGATGTGAAAGTGTTATTTGTGTAGGTTCAGGGTGATTAAGATCAGTTTTCATCTACCGTATTTTTTTCAGGAAATGCCCTCACACATAAATACCATTGTCATTGTTATAACTTCCATATGACAGTTCAAATTTTAATGTTTACAATACATTTCTCATCCAAATATTTATTGATCGGTAATTGCTCATTTTCAAAATTCACATCACAGTAAATTTAGCAGTGTCAACCCAACACATAAAATGTTAATTTTAACACAGCAGAGATCATACATGCTCCCAATCTGTTAGAGGTCTCTCCTTTTTCTCTCCTATGCAGGCGCTCAGCTGTTTTCTGTTGCCCTTATTAGGCCTTGTATTTAATCGTGATGATTGCTTTGTTTTGATACAGGTTCATTGTTTCTAGTAGGACCTGTTTTGTCTCGCTGTTGATTATGTCTGAAAGTTTTTATCTTCTTGTCTTAGCTTACAATTATTAGCTTACATTTTATTTTATTTTTCTCGGCTTGACGTAGATTGTCGCGTGCAGCTGTGTTTGCTGCGTTCATCTGTTTTTTTTTTTCAAAGTGACTATTTTCCTGGATGACAGACTTTCACTGTTTGGAGAGTTTGATTGGAGGACTTAATAAACTGTTTGAGCCTTCCTCCTGCTTTTGGTCTCTCGCTCCTTGGACAGCATCTTTTGTTAGCATGAATTAGCATCTGGCTACTACTTTTCTGAGATTGAGTACCAGGATCTTATTAGTGAATTCAAACCAGTAGCATATTTCTGAGGAAGTGCATTGGATGATCCTTTTAACTGAGGGAGATGGCTTCCTTAGGCTTCCTTCCGTCTCCGGGTGTATTCATGGAGTTGATCTTGATTGTTGGCTGACTCTTCTCGACACACAGAATTCCTGACAGATGGTAAGGGCATCAATTGATTATTCACGAGCATGCTGCAAAGTATGATGTAACATGTGCCTTCTAAGATAACTTGCCAAACAGCATGTTATATACGATCTATAGAAGTTAAGAACACTTAAGTGTCAATTCTTATAGGTCCACTTGAGCTGTCAAAGAGTACAGTCAGATGTATCCCGTACAGGGGGACACAGGACCAGGGTAAGTATAAAACAACAGAAAGTTATGTACAGAAGTCACACTTTCCAGGGGAAGTAGAAGAGTGAAGGGCTGTGATTGGAGATTGAGAACATAGGGAGCCTCTGATTGGTTAAGTGAATTAATTCAGTTGGCTCAGGTGAGGCTCGTGGAAGTTGATTGAGCACTAGGATTCCTTACAGCAACCAAGGTGAGGTTGAGAAAGAAGGTTCTTGTCATGGAAAGACAAGCAACAAGACACAAGGTAGTTATACTGCATCAACAAGGTCTCTCCAAGACTGGGGTTTCAAGATGTGCTGTTCAGGCTCTTTTGAAGAAGCACAAAGAAACAGGACCATTTTATTCACACATGAAGCTATTTAACCTTAAAATCAGAAGATGTTCAGCAGTGCCATCAGCTCTGGACCCAGATACACCCATCTGCTGTCCAGAGAATTCTCATGAAAGTGTCAAAAAGCATTTACCCTCAATGTGGAAATAAGGCCAAGAGACTGATGCATGTACGAAAACGTAGGAACTGGTGTACAAAAAATGGCAGCAGGTGCTCTGGACTAATCAGTTTAAATCTTTGGTGGAGCAGAAGCCTGTTTGCTCATTGATGCCTGGAACACAGTGCAATAATAATTGCCTGCAGGCAAGCGAAGCAAGGTGGAGGTTCCTTGAAAATTTGGTGCTGCATTTCTGCAGATTGTTGGAGATTCAAACAAGATTAATTGCGTTATCAATGCTGAAAAACACAGGCAGATACTTATCCATCATACAAAACTATCTGGGAGGAGAATGATCGGTCCCTAATTTATTCTGCAGTAGGACAATGACCCCAAACATAAAGTCATTACGGATTTTGCTGTAAATAAGACTCCACGATTAATCTTGTCAATGGTCCAGGAAAAAAAACTAAACAAAACAAACAAAAAAAAACACACACATTCTTGGACATCTCTTGGTATGAAACATAAGTACAGTTAAAGGCTTTAAAAAATACTTTTTGTACCATGAGCCAAAATGAACATTTAAACAGCTTCGAAACTTTCCACTGATATTGTAAGATACACCTTGTATGAACCCGTTGACTTGTGGTGTTGGAAAGGGAGAAGAGAAGGGCAGAGAGGATTATACCCACTCAGAGATCGAGATTCCTGGATAAACTGTTCTCATCGGGGAAGCACACTGTACATGTAGATGCATAAAACACAGGCATGCTCTCTGCCATCATAATGGCCTGCTGAGAGATTATTGTATAACAGCTATCTCTAGCAGTATTTAGAGAGATTTCAAACATTTAAAGCCATTAAAAGGGCAATATGTAATAAATGTAATCCAAGTAACCCTAAAATAGCCCTGATGTAAAAAATACTTTAATTTCAAGTGCTACCATCCCCAAAAGTAGACGTTTTCATTTAAAAAGACTTTTAGCCCATTTTACTATACAAAACAAAAGCACCCCCCAAAGACATGTTGACAATGGAAAAAATATAGAAAGGATATGTAAAGGAGAGGATTTTTAAAAACTAAGATGGCTGAAGAAGAACTCGAAGAGCAAGTTCAGCTAACTTTCCTATATCCCACTATAGTCAAATAACGCACTGCAGGGTTGTTCATAAAAACAATTGCTCTTCCTTGATCTGACGATCTACGTGGCAACCTTTATTATGAAGGAAGCAGGAAGGGATTTGACACTAGAAGGGGACGTCTCAAACCTTTTAATGAACGAACATGTGTAAAATTAATCCCTGTGTGTTTCAAAACAAGTGAAAAGAACTTTATTGAATCAGTCTATTAGACTAGTGGGTCAGCCTTGGGATGATTAAGACGGTAACAAATTTTTATATGCCAAATGTGAATTGTGATTGTCTAAAAAAAGTAAATGTAAGGCATTGGAGTGATGAGTACATGCAAATTCATTGTCCAGTTTCACCAAACAAAAGAAGCTCCATTGGTTCACAAAATTGCATTTTAACCACTTCAGTCCCAATCTTGTCAGGAATGAGAGTTTTGGTTTCTCTCTCACTCTGTGTGTTGTACGAGAGAGAACTCAAATGCAGGTGGTTTATTGAGTTCTTATAATAAAAAAATAAACACAAATACAAACTGAATTTATGAATTTTTATTTGTTTTATTTGTTTTAGGAATTGATAGTGTAATTTTTATTGTGGAATTATTCATTTATTGTGGGTTTATTAAAAAAAGAAGCTGGGGTTGTACAAACAGTTATATCAAGCATTGCCACAAAAATCTTTTTTTAATTTATTTAAAAGTCATGTATTAGAACAAACTGTAAAGTTTCTTTCTAAGGGTTAACTAGGACTTCAAAAGATAAACTAACTGAAAGTGCAAAACAAACATGAAAGATACATCATCAAAGAAATAATAATAGCAGCTCATGATCTAACCTCTTAGACTAAGATGAGAATAAAAATAATTTGGTCCTCAACAAGGGAAGGTGGGAAGGTAGCAGTAGAGTATAAAAAGCATGGAAACAGAGAAGACAGAATATAAAAGGAAGATGAAACAAGAAACAGGTGACAGGGAAAAAGAGCAACACAGGTGAAAGCAATAATGACAAGAGGAGAAGGTAAACACAAACACAAGGGAAGATCACATTCACATAAAAAAACAAAGCTGGGGTCATAACAGAAAACATTGAGGTATTCAGTTATGCTTCTTTCAAAGTACAGCGACTAATTTGAAATGTCTAGTATTTTAATTAAAATTAAACCGATCCAGAGGATGAATCAGGCTCTTTAGATGTTTATAAACAACAAGAGGGAGCGACAATAATGGGAGACTTTTTCATTTTTGGGAAACCCTTTCATCAACATGCCAGACATTCCATGGATTCCCAGAGGAAATATAAGTGGTTATGGAAGCATGTTTATCTGTAACTGTCTGTACATTTCACTAATGCACATAGCTGAAATAACATTGCTGTTACAATGTCCTGAGGAAGACAGAAAAGGAAGTGATGTCCTCAGACAGGAAGAACAACACATGCCAATGCTCTGTCTCCTCATGAGCCTTACGTCATTATATTGACCAAACAAGGTGGTCATTGATTGTGTCGACCATTTCATTTCATGTCTAGTAGCTGCAGTGATATTGAATAAAAAGTAAAAAAAAAAAATGTTGTTTTTCTCTCAGATTACTCACACATTTAGTGATTCTTATTCAGCTTCCATTTTGTGATTATTTAGATCTTTGGAATTATTGTAATCATTGCTAAGGTTACTGTTATTTTGGTAGCACCCAGTGTTACCTGCTGCTGGAATGCGATGCTTTTCTCATCACTTGCTTCCTATTGATCATTGACAGGTGCCATTGCATGACCAGAAACCGAAGTGCAACGTGGGTACCGCGACCATTTCAACCAAAAGTTACTTTTAAACTGACTTAATAACAAAAAGGATGCATACCTTTCTTCATTTAATGTAGTACATGCTAAAGCCAAGTGAAACCTAGTAACAAAATAATTTGTTTAAAAAAACTTTGTTTAAAGGAACAATTTATTTTCCAGATGTAACTTTTAACGGTAAGAATACACATTATCTTTTATTTACTATGGTGTTGTGGCAGTCCTTTGATCAAAAGGAAAACAAATCCTTTACCCAGGCGTTGAATTGTCAGTGGGCTTTAAGCGATAATTCACAATTTCCTGGTATGATGTTGGAGGCAGGAGTTTCAGATCTGAATTTGAAAATCTCCAATTTTTTGCAATTTTTTTCCCAATTTGTCAATATAACGACCCCTTGCATTTTGTGGAGCTTTTCACAGTACTTAACACACTCAGGTTTCTTGTGCTTATGCAGAATCTTTTTTTTTTTCAACCGAAATATAAAAAATGTTAATCTTTCAAGCAGTAACATTATGGTGAAAACTATCGTGACGTCAAAAAGCATGTGAAAGATTGCATAAACTGCTATCAGGAACTGCTTGTCGTAATATCGTAATACGTTCTGTATATTCATGCATGGATGCCACCATTGCATTCTGAAATCCAGCAATTAAGCCTAAGTAAATGTCAGCATTTCTCTATCCTCTGATTGGTTGATTGTTTAAGCTAATTTTGCTAATGGTAACTTGTCTCACCCCGGAAAGTGCTGAAATCCTTAAGATCAGTGCCTACAGCAGAATCATTACTGGTGTATCTCTACAGTGAGTGCTGCAAACTTCTAGCACAGGGGTGTCGAACATAAAGCCACAAGATCATTGAATTGTGCAAATTGGGTGCATGTAGTTTTGCAAGCTACACCAGCATAAAAATACATCTAAATGTATTCGTTAATGAAAATAAATGTCTTTTAGTCGCTAGAGCATTTTGACTCATTAGCCCCAAAAGTGTGTGCACACCTAGTCTAGAGCATCCGTGGAGCATTCAAATTGCTGTCCTGGATGACTGAGTTTTGTTCTTTGCTTCATGTATTCCACTAGATTTTCAAGCGTCTTGACAAATCTGCCACTGGAGCTTTGCAGAGAGAGATGTTTGTCTATTTTATCCTGTTCATAGACATCTGTGTGAATGCACATAAGTCCAAATGAAAAGTTCTTTATAATTTATCTGCATGTGTGCGGTGGTTTTTGTATGACAAATCTGCATGGTTTAAGAAAAACTATATAAAAATTATCAGTACGCATGCTCAGATTTGCTTAAAACTTACTACACATTAAAGTCCCACAAAATCCGTAGTTTACATTTCTACGTCAGAATGTTCTTTTAATATTGTAATTCTATTAAAATATCGCAGAAATAAGTATTTTATTTTTCTGTTTTATTTAGCTTGCTAGTTAATCTCAAGCTAAGAGTGCCTAAATGCCTAAAACCAAATATTCAAAATGTCCTAGTAACTGCATAGCAAACACCCGCCCCACCCTAACAACAGCAATGCGGTACAATATTTCTTTCTTAGAATCTCGTGTTTGTATTTTCACCTCAGGAGTATTCTTTACAGCATCTGAGGACACACAGTGACAACAAGAAGAGTGAGATTATCAAAGTAGTTTCAAAAGAGCAGCCTGTAGAATTGAATCTAAACGTTATCTCTAAATGCATGACAGAAATCAGGAAGGTCAAATTAAGACAAGTGTCACTGGTTAATGACTGAGACACATCTCACCCTGCAGGTGCATCACACACATTCTTGTGAGGACGGAATACAATAAATATATATATTTATATAGACAGATATAAAGACAGATTATAGAGACCCAATGGAATTGCAAATATAAGCTGTACAAAAATTAGTGTGAGACTGAGCTGCAGTAAAAGCTGTTAATTGAGAACAAACTGACAGCACAGTTTGTATGTAGCACTGTTACCTTTCAGTAAGAAGGTCGCTGACTTGAGGTCAGCCGGTGGCCTTCCAGGGTGGAGGTTCCGTGTTCTCGTTGTGCTTTCCTGGGTAATCTCCATAAGACCAAAAATATGCGCCAGTTTAATCGCATTCTCACAATTCCCAATAGGAGTGAATGTGTGTTACCCTGTGATGGACGGGTGATCTTTTTAGGGGCATTTTGCCCGAAGTGCACTGGAGATAATCACCAGCAGTGAAAACCGAGACTGAACCTATCCGAAATCTCTGTGATTTTAAAACAAAGTGAGACTTAGTTGTAACTTAAATAAAAATTACTTGTTATGGCTCAAACTTGATTCGAAGTTTAATCAGACTTAATTGAAATTGAGACTGATTTGAAAACAAATAAAGACTGAAACTTATTTCAGACTGATTTCACTCAAAATCTGGGTTTAGATTTGTAAGGATTTAGGACCGATTCAAAAATGATTTGAGATAAAATTAAGAATGTATTTAAAAATGAATTGAAATCAAAACCACAGGGATATTCAGACCTTACTACAACTCAGACATCAATTTCATACTGATTTTAGAAAAGGTTAAGGCTTATTCTACTTTAATCTGTTCCGAAATCTAAATCAAACCCAAACTTTGTAGAGATCTAAGAACAATTTAACCTAAGTTTGAATCAAACTCAGACTGATTTGATCCTGAATTGAAACCGATTGGACACTGAAACAACAAAACAGTGATGCAGTCTCAGTCTAACTGAGAGTGTCACATGACCACACAGCTCACCCCTCCCACTCTTCTCCATGCTTTTGGAAATTTCCATTCTCTGGCTTTCTCAAGGTTACATTCACAGAGCATCTTCCTGTACAATTTGTTGACCCAGAGACCACCCAGTGACTGAGGGAAGACATGATGTTGCTATCCCGTTACCTGCTGGATGCAAAAGGTACCACTGGGCCACACTTAAGCCTGTTAGACCAGACTCTGAGGATTAACCGTGTTTCTCTCTTGCTGTGAAATGAGGCCAAAGGCTGCGGGTGAAAGATGGCTCAATCTTGATTCTTTTTTGAATCTCCCATGCAGTGTCTTTCAGGGAATCTAAACACTGCGGGCGGACAAACACATTCCTGCTGATTCAAAGCAACAGGAAACCTACAAAACCTCCTTATCTCCAAGCATGAAAGCAGTGCTCATCTCCATGCCACTTTCACCTACAGCTTGCTATCAATTCTCCTTTCATCACAGCAATTTATTGTGGACTTTTCCTGTGACAGAAAGCACATTGTATGCAATGTTTGTTTTAACAATAAAATACTGATACGTTATTAGAGCTCAGAAGCATCTGGTTGATAGTGTTTGAACATTTAGAACTGAGTAAAAACATATTTTTTATGTATTTATAGGAATTGATAAATGTGTTAATAATTGTAAAGTTCTTTATTCATTGTATCAAACATGATTGGAATTACTAATAAACAGAAAGTAAAAATAACATTATTCAATGTTTTATTATTTAAGTCAATAACATTATTCAAGTCAATTGCATGTGTCCAAATCTTCTGTCCAAATACAATTTAAACCAGGATTGTTTAGGATGCGTATTTGAAAGCTAAGTGTGATGTTGGCTTGTAAAAGTAGCGTTTAAAAGTATTTTCGTAAGCAAAACTAGATGGTTGCCAAGGTAGAATTTTTTGGTTGTTATGGAGGAGTCATTGGCATCATACATACAAATGCCCATGCCAATACGATTCATATCAATAAGCCTCTATGATTTCCCTAAGCTGAGATAGTGATATGCCAAATTGGTTGCTATTGTAAAAAGTCAGGTTACCTTGCATGTTACTATACATAATATAATTTGTATAATATTATTTGTCACTCTGAGTTCTAGAAACCAACCCCCATAATTTATCAAAGCTGAAAAAGAGTTGCTAGGGTAAACAGTTTGATTGCCAGGGAGCGGTCAGTGATGTCAGAAAAATGTTAATGTTAAAGACAATTATTTTCTGTTCTTGAACATTGGTTTACAAGGTGTTGGTTGACATTTCCAGAAACTCTACAAAGCAGAAGTACACTGTGTCCACTAACAGCATGAGCTGCAAACCCAAACAAATAGTGGAGAAGCGTTTATTACGTGTGTTCACATTGCAGATACAATTCACGTCTGGAACAGAGAACAGAGACATCATCTGAGGGAATTTCAGAATAATTCACTAATTTTGCACTTGACTGTTAGATGTTTGATTGATGGTTTTCATGTAGGGGTGTCAAGTGCGGCGTTGAACCCTCTAGCTCAGGTGTGAGTTACTGACATGTTCATCTAATAAGAGGTTGGAGAACTCATGGTCCCAAACGTGTCTCATGGTCCCAAACGTAAAAACTTATCATGACCCCTTCATTTCAATCAGACACGACTCATTTCTCTTTTTCATTTAGTCTTTGAAGTGTTCCGTGGTCAATTGTAATATATTCAATAGCTTAACAAGCACTTGGAATTAAAAAAAAAAAAAAACCAACAACAATTTAATTATCAATTTCAGTTTAAATATATTGATTTTCAGGAAAATACAAATTCAATGTGAAAATAACTTTTCTTCATGTGTTCTTTATCTTGACATAGCTGCTTAATGCTTACAAAGCTGCTCACACTGAAATATTCATAGTTGTACACACACACACACACACACACACGCACACACACGCACACACACACACACGCACACACACACAGTAATCTATAGCACTGAATTCTCTTGCAAAGACATTTGCATTCTTTCGCAACAAAATCGCAAAGAAATTTTTATTCTTTCGCATATATTTTTGTCCAATCATAATTTTATTTCTCCTAACTCTAATAATCGCCATCACGTCCCTTTAGGGGTTCTGTACATGTGCACACATTATAGTGCCACGATACGATGCATATTATGGAATTACATCCAAAATATGAAATGCATCAGAATTATTGTTATATATTATATATTATTATATGCATCAATTATTGAAACTATTTATATAATGAACCATTATATAAAAGTAATTCAAAGAAATTCAAAGTTTTGAGACTTCGAAGCTAAGAAGGCTAGGATCTAGTTTGATTTGTGTTGAAGCATTTATCATCTTCCACTAGGGGGCAACGTTAACGTTTGCATTAAATCATCCCTTTTAAATGATGGATAGAGCTGCTTTCTAATGTTTCTCCTGTTTCGTTTTTAAATGTGAGTAAAAGATAATTGTCTACCAATAAATATGAAATAAAGCTTAGACAACACATCCCTGTAACTCCATGATACATATTGTGATAAGTTTGTATCGCGCACACGATATATTGTTACACCTTGATCACACAGGTGCCTTTGGTCATGCTTATTAACATTTATACCAAACATACGTTCACACTTAATCACTCTAAATATAAAGGGGTAGCAACAGTCACCAGGTTCATGGGGCACTCCTTAGTTTACCACCTGTTGATTTGTGAAAAAAACCCATGAAGCCTTTTTGGTTAAAATAGGTTTAACAAAGTTTAAAATTGACACATAATTCACATTCTTCAGTTGAAGCTTCCCCTCACACCTTTTACGTTGTTAACGGTGCTCCCTTGTGTTTTTGACTTGCTTTGTTTGTGTTATTTAAGGCACCATTTTCGACAGTTGCTACGGTTGAGGTTAATGTATGTTTTTTTATATATATGTATACAAAACTGCAATTCTTCCATAAGGTTGCAAGGTGACCTTAAAATATGTTTTCTGATTATTTATTAAATTAAAATGTGTCTAAAAGTAATGCAAATGTTCTATTTTCCTCACCTTATAAAATGTTTTTTTTTTTGTGAGTTAATGCAGCATTGGTTAAAATATTTTATCTAAGCTAATGAGAATAATTGCTGATGCAAGGGTGCTGATATTTGTGGGATGTGATAGAAGGTTATTTGGAATGAATACACCCCCAAAACAAATAGAAGATGCAGTTTACGTAGACCTTGTCTCAACTCAGATTTTTTTTATAAAGTTGCAAGCTCAAGCAAGCAGCTAGATGAGGTGTTCAGTGAAATGCATCAGTGAACGCTGAGTCAAGCTAAAGGTACTCGTTGGAGTCATTCGACCATCTCTGCTATTCCAGGAGAAGCTTAGGTTACACCTGAGATAACATGTCACTGAGGGTGTGTCCATGTTGAACAGGTTCCCTTCTGCGTGGTGTTACTCTTGGGTCATATTCATCTTAGTCATGGTGAAGAAAGATAAATTCTCACATTAGAATTCACAACCAATAATGGGCTTACCTCAGGATTTAGTAGACTACAGTACTTTGCATTTATTAATAAACACTGTTCCTTTAAAGGAGGGTTTCGTTCATATAAAAGTAAACAAAAATATCTGAAGCCGTTTCTCAGACAAATTGTGCAAGAAGCAAGAAGTAACCTTGTCACTGAGATTATCCAGGTCATTCTTTTCAGTTTGAGCCCAGAAACATTGTACCAAATTTACCGTCCTGGTCTCACAATGGATGCTTTCCAACACATTCCCTTCAGAATGTCCAAAGTCACGATTTGTGAGCTTCATTTTGCTGTAAATCCAGAAAGCAGCCACAGTGTTCCAGTCACTGAGAGCTACACAAACATTCATCAAGCACCCTCGGCACAATTAAACACATATCTCATAGACATCAGCAGAGAGAATAGTGAAAAAAATCTTGGCATCAATTTTTACATCTGGAAATTTTCCACCAGACAGGGGCCCTCGAGTTCTCTGCAAGGGAATTAAATGGTGAGAGCCCTGTGATTGACCTGTCCAAGGTGTTCACAAGGAGGAACGCTGTTTGCTTGTTTGATTTCAGTGTGCAATTATGTCTAAAACATAACAGTAATTAAAGTTGCAAGCAGCGATCAAAGGGTTCGACCACCTCTGACACCATGATAAATGTTGATAAATGTTAAAATATCTGAACAATAAAGGCAAATTAAATAATTAAAACCACACCGCAATGGGTGTGTCAAAATTGTTGACAAGAAGTACCTTAGCACTTTCAGAAGTACTGAAGTATCTTTAACATAAAATGTTCCTCCTGTGGCCATCTGGTGGCGCTATAACTGAGAAGGCATGTCATATATGGACTCTTAACACGCATGGCTGATTTGAGCCAGATTGGACATTGTACGGCTGAGTTATAACAACTTCCTGTTTATATAGAAATGTTGATTTCCGACAACCACATCACATTTTCTCTCCCCATATGCTTTTAGATAAAACAGATAGAGTTTGGAGGTCAACAGACACAAACCATTGGAGGAGTTTGATAAAGTATAAATCCCAAAACTATGCAAAATTTTACAATAAAATAAAAAATAACTAACTTTCTGTCGTTTTTGGAAACACTACACACTACAACTGACATTTCTGTATGTCTTGGTGCCTTACACAAGTGTTCCAAATTTTAAACCTGTCCTTCTTAAATAGCAGTAAATTTTCTCCATCTTTCCACTAGGTGGCGCTATAACTATAGGTCACTGAATAGATTTGTTCAGACATGGACTTGTGATTTCCATTTTGAACCTGATTATGGTTGAGTTATTAACAACGTCCTGTTTATGTCAAATTTTCGACTTTCAAAGGCTGCTGTACGCACATTGTTTAATGTGGCCAAAAAAGCTTCACAATTTAACATTGCATATATCTTAAGAAAATACTGCTGGAGTTTTGAGAAGAACAGATAAAATCTCTAGGAAGAGTTTGACAAAGTACGACACGAGCCAAGGTAGAGGCCAAAAGTGACCATTTTTTGAAGTTTTTGCAAAATAGCCGACTTCCTGTCTATATTGGAAAGGCGATCGAATTTACACCATCTTGTCACACCTACTTTTCGAACCACATTTAGATGTAAATTTTTAACATTCTGACATGTGTGAAAATTGACTTTTTAAGCACGTTTAAACCCTGAAAAATTCATGAAAGAATAATGCTCGGCGCAATTACAATATGGTTCAACACACCTTCGGTGCTTTAGCCCTAACTAGACCAAAAATCATTAACTACATTCTAGCCTTCGTAATAAAACTAAGCACATAACTCACCTCCATTCCATCAGAACTGATTCGCAAAAGGCTCCCCCTGTCTGTGAATCATCTGCATAAAGCACTATATAAATACATTTGACATGACTTAAGGATGCGGTCTTCTTTACTAGCACAGTAGCCCCTCGCTTAATCGTGTACACTTGGTTAATCTTTACGTTTTGTCATGCCACACATCGCCACTCACACATGGAGTTCAGCGGTTTTAGACCCTTCCTCATTGCATACTGCACATATATAAAGAAAGACAAAGAACCACCCTCCTCTCATGGGTTCTTGTGTAATTATATGCGTAATAATTGTGTAATAATTATTATATATATAGTATGTTGATTGTGTAATGAGTTTTGGATTAACTCGGTCACATTCCACTGGTGATCAGAGAAAAGGATAGAAAGAAATATTGACATGTGACTCAGCTTTTCTAGAGGCTACAGTAGGTTTCTAACAGAGAAAAAAATATTTTATTCATAAGAAAGCACCAGGTAATTGTGTGCTGAAACTGAAGCATTGCTTCATTACATTCTATTGAGTTTAAAGGGCTCCTCGACACGTGCAGGAAAGTCTTTTTTTATGCATAAATGATTTATTCCAAGCCGTCTAACAGTGCAAACAGAATGTAAAAGCATCTAGACTTCAGCTCCGGCCAGATGCATATGTTTGTGATCTTACATAACCAGATGTTGATATGACATGCAGAGGAACACTCTCCCTCTCCTTCACTCAGCCATGCATACTATCTGTCTCCCAGTCGTGCTCTTTCTCATGAGCATGTGTGTGTGTGTTTATGAGCCACCTGTCTTTGTGTTTGAGGGTGTTTATTGCCCCACTAAAAGGTATGTACTTGTGTTCACCACTGCTTTTGCGATTTCTTTTTCAACACAATACCAGCGGAAATGACTCATCACACACCCATAAACACGGCGTGTTGAAGCATACAGTTAATAAACCTGTTAATATTTAACTAGTAATCATAGCACTCGTATTATAGCATGCTTTATTACTCTTATATGTTGAATCCAGTACATGCCGTTTAAATTTAACCAACAACAAAAATAGATTTGGATAATTTAGTGCTTTTGAAAAAATTGTGTAATAAGCTTAAACGTATATAACATTTATTAATTAGGCAAACTGTATATTTTTTAATGAACGTTTTGTATAATTCTATTTATTGAATATATTTTGTGATTTAAATAAAAAAATACCCTTTTAATTCAAATCAAACACACAGTACTCAACAAAAGATATCGGTGTAAACAAACAAAGCTTTCAGAAATGCAAAGTGAGTGAACAGAAGGAAAAGAAAAAGTTATTTTACCAGCATTAATTCTTACAGATAGACTTTCACAAAGTCAAGGATTTCAAAGAACCAATGTGAGGTCGAGAAAGACAGTTTCTTCTCATTGAAAGATAAAACACAGCAATCATACATAAGGTAGTTGTGCTGCATCAACAAGGTCTCTCCCAGACAAAGCAGACAGGGGTTGGGTGTCTTTGGAAGAAGCATAAAGAACTGACGATTGTAGATTAGTCAGCATCTTGAAACTTGTGCAGCAGACACAATTTAATGCCAATTGTTCTTTGAAGTTGGAAGATGTCCAACACTGTCATTCGCTCAGAACTGGAAGAAACCACCAGGACCCAGATAAACCCATCTTCTGTCCAAAGAAGTCTGGTCAGAAGTGGTCAGGAAAAGTTGCAGCCAACATGCAAGACCTCCAACAAGGCAAGGGCAAGCGAATCAAGTTTCTACAAAATCAAAGGAATTGGGGTCTCATTTATAAAAGTGTGCGTACAATCCTCAGACAAATCAGATTTATTAAACTGTTTGTACGCACACCTGCAAGCAAAATGGCTTTTATAAATCACAGATTCACTGAGTTTGGATTTCCACTGAAATTCTTGTAGGGGAGGTGGAGACCCGAAAAGCAATTGCCTCTGAAGTTCAGAACCAAACTCAGCACATAAATCCAAGAGAACCTCTCTCGAGAACCTGAATCGACTTATTAGCCATACATCATCATTGGCCGTCTTATAATTTTTGTCATAAAGTATGTTAGACACATCTGCTCTTCAAATTAAGTCGATATTTCGCTAGATGTCACTAATACCTCAAATATCCACATATGTTAAAGGAATTTACATAAGCATTTCATATTCCATGTAAGGATAAGTCAATTTTGACGCCAAGTTGTGAAACATTGCGCAAAAAAATAGTACGCACTTTTTAGGCCAGTTTTGCACGTACGCAACCTTTATAAATGAGGCCCCTGGTATACATAAAATGGGAGCAGGTGCTCTGGATTGATGAGTCAAAATTTTAAAGTCCACAGAAAGGCTGGGGAGCAGTACAATGATCAGTGTCTGCAGGCAAAAGTGAAGGACATGATGGATTTGATAGAAACTTTCCACAGAAACATTGATGGAATTCTGCTGGATGGTTGCAAGTGTAAACGAGAGAAAAGAAGTAAAAAACTTTGAAAAAAAAACCCAATCTGAGCTTCCTTGTATTTTTTTCTAAGCGTCTCTAGATAAAGGACACCATAGCTGTCCATGATGAATACGCGGCAGTTTGTTGTCTCACGTTACAAGAGGGCCATTGCAGTCACATGCTGTTCATTGACGCAGGTAGTGATGAATTTCTTGGACCAATCAGTGGTCTGCAGGTCTTCTTTCATCACACATACTCTGGCCGCTTAGAAAGTAGTTCAGTTCAATCAGCTGAAGTCACCTGCAGTAATAAAAGTCTATTTGGTGCAGAATATACAAAAGGTGATGTTTTGGAATGTGGAAGACCTAGTTTAGAGCTATTTTACAGCCACTTCGTGATGCTCTTGCTGCTGCAGTGATCATGTTACAGCAGAAAGCCCTTTAATTATCAATGCAGAATGATGATGGTTCCTAACCAGATCAGCCCTCACAAATAAATCTAAAGAAAAAAATAAATCAAATGTTTCTGCTGGTTTAGAGCTTGGAAAACTTTAATGATCTATGCTAAGTTTAGCTAAAAGCACCATTAGCAGACCCAGAGGATGACTGATGAGATTTCAGGTAAAACTCTGGTTATTAACTCACTTTTTAAAAGATTTTGTCATTTTCATACCAAGAGAGTCAGTGAAAACCCAGAGCAGAACATTGTTTCGCATTCTTTTATTTATCCATAATACATCATAAAGAAACCGCTTTAAAGTCATACAAAAACCCTCAGTGACTTGGCAGAGACGCAGCTTGTGATTGGCTGCCACTACAAAGGCACAGCTGATTGGCTGTCAGATAACAAATGCAGTTTGTGGGCAACAGCCACAAAAATACTGAGTTTATTTCACATTTAAACATGTAAACCGTTACATTTCGTACATTGAAGGTAACTCATCTTGAGATTATAATCCCTGAAGGAAACTATAGGCACGAGATGTAATACAAGTCTGCGATTAACAGTGTGTAACTCACTTCAAGTCAACATGAAAACTTCCATTCAACTTAATTTACTTCAACCAGCAGATATTTTTTGAGAATTTCCCATAAAAAAAGAGAGTACGGATTGCATTCTTTGGAATGTATTAAATGTTTAAACATGATTTATTTGTTGTACCTGACAAACTCACCAAAGTAGCATAAGGATAAAAGGATGGTAACGTACGCAGTTTAAATGGCTGTATTTTAGTTGTTGCATGAACACTTTCTGTTGTGATTAGGAAAGTAATTTGTAGAGTTTTCCTTCATTTCGTATACTCATATAAATGCACGTATTAAGGCATCTGATTTCTGGTAGAGGAAAATGAGGGAAGACATGCAAACATTCATCTGAGAGAATCTCTGTACCTTTCAGCTGATCAGGTCACATTAAAAAAACTACACACAAACAGCACCCCATGACTCAGCTTATGTACAGTCACAGAGATACAATAGAAATAAAACACCTTTTCTACAAATTTACAAAAGAACTAAACGATTGCATGATGGCACCACGTCTAAAATATAATACTACAGCGCTACTGGTGAACGTCATACACACGTTGTCCATCAAAGAACCAATGACTATTTACAAACCATATACAAGGTCCAAAAAGGCCATGTTTGTGATTGAAAACATGCAAAAATATAGTATTTCATTTGAAAGATTCTTTCGCATTATGGATTATTAGATCAGCGAGAGATCTTTAAAGATTGATCGTCCACTTTGGCTGGAGCACAAAATGTTTTTAATGAGTCTCATTGAGAATGATTTTCTCTGGGAAGGCAAGAAATTTACCCAACAAACATTCACCAACATTCTTGTGATGTTACTAAGTGTTACTTCTGAGTGTTCTTCGAACATTTTGATATTCAGCGCTTTTGGAAAACATTTTTCTTAGAAATTAATGTAATTTGATTTAAGACGCATATATTCTAAATAAAAAAATGTAGCACTAACGCACTGTTCAAAACAGTCTTTCACCTGGCTTCACTAAAATTTGTCCAATCTCTAAAATTTAGGGAAACCCTTTTAAAATGTTTTGAGAATGATTTTAAATCGATTTTTCCAACAACCCTTTTAATGAAAACCGTGAGCAACATTTCATTCAATTCACTCAGTTTTACGTTTTCCGTATAAGCTCCAAGCCATATTTATTTCAAGATCCCTCAAAATAGCTAGAGAGCAACATCTCAACCGTGTTTCTATCAATAGATGGTGACAAAGAGGGAAAACCAATGGACTGCAGCTCCAAATTGCTAAACGTTTAACATTCTGGAACTTTTAAATATGTGAACTACATTTGATTTGCAATGAAATGCATCATAAATAATCAAAAATGCTGTATAAATAATAAGCTTATGTTAAAAATGTGATTAAAAATCTGGGACCAGGTGCATAAACTTGAAAAGACGCATCATTGGATTTCATAATTTTTTTTTCTTTATTGAATAGGTTTAACTATTAAAGTTAAGCTAATCTAAAACTATTCCTTCCCATTGTGACTGTTTCATGAATTTTACTGAAAACATCAAATTCCCGATGCATACACTCAACTAAATGGAAAGTTTCGATTGAACTTTGACACAAAATTTAATTATTTTTTAACGAGAGTTACATAAAATAATGCACTTAAGTTCTACAAATTCAAAATATCTTCATTCACTGATTAATTCATGTGAAAATGTGTAATTATAAATGCAATTAAATCAAATAATATATATGTGAATCAAACGTTATCTAGAATATTCTACAAATGTATTTTTCGGTGTTCAGATTTGAGAAAGTTCACACCAAATGCTACTGCTAGTAAAAAAAATTATTATATTTATGCAACTGGTTCCAGATCATCATTAGATTCCATTGCCGTGGTCAGAAAAAAATCTCTCAGTAGGATTTCAATCTGTTGACAAGAGACGATGGCACTTCCATACTGAATACCCAGGCAATGCGTCTCTGGGGTTTGCTGTTACCATTTCCAGCACCTACGTCTGTGCTCCTTCAAATCTCTCCAAATGTGAGAACACAGCTGCTATTTATAGTGTCAATCTGAATTCTTTTATGTGTGAGGAAATGGGTTTTGCTAATGATATCAAAGCTTTCGATCGTATTTCAGGTGTAAATCCCCCTTTTTCATCAATGCATTGCACTCTTCATGACACAGATCCTACTTTTGTACACACTGGACTGATCCCAGCCATGTCATCAGTTTTAGCTCACCCCAGAAGCACACCGACAGCATTCTGCCCATCATTGAGCTGTGGAAAATACAGTTTTGAACTGAACATTTGTTTGAATAACTATATGAATCTGTTAAAGCCCTCTTGTTACACAGAGGTGGTTCAATTAGCCATTGCATATTGCAATTACAATACGATCAACATCCGTTAAAAGTCACTGGATGCATCAAGAGCACCAAAAGGAGGCGAACTGACCCAGGATCAGTTTGCTGGATGAGATGTGTCAAACAAACGTCCATGTACCAAATCTTTCTATGTTGGTACAGATATGTGATTGTATCTGTCTCTACATAAGATGAAGTAATAGTTCACGCAATGATGATCATAACTGTAAACCAGTCGAAATCAGTTTAAATTATTTTGAGATCATCCTCAGGTGAACTATTGCTTATAAATATCCCAAAATGACCCAGAGGAGCATGAAATCAGGCGTGACGGGCGAAGTCTTGTTAGAAATCCTGAAGTGCTGGTTATGATGAGTTCTCTCTCCTCATCTGCATCGTTTTAATGAATATTAAAATCTCCATCAGGCAAGAGTGTGTCTGAGGCTCTGAGAGCTGGAGGAGAGTGTTGTGTGAGCCGAGAGAGAGAGAGGGGCGAGACACCTGAGAAATGAGCTCAGAACTCCATTTAGTGAGCTCCTTTAGATCCAGGAGGGTTGTGGATCCAGTCCAAGACAATGAGAGACAAACTCCCGATCATGAAGAACACGCCCACCACCAGGAAGATCAATGCCTAGAAGTTATAAAAGATAATATGTGTCGAATTTACAATAATTAGGCACGATCTAAAATTACATAATTGACTATAGTGAAATTACAAAAAGAATACAATGTCTCTCAAAGACAAAAGTATATAATGCAACAAAAATAAAATGACATGAAACATATGTTACCTGAAAAAAAATCACTATATTACATATATTACATTTTTCAAAATGACATGAAAAAAATAACATAATGTTTAAATATAATATACTATAGAAATAGTAATGAAATAATGAAATAAAAAAGAACAATGACAAGAACTGAATAATAAAATCATGTTTAAAATGTAATTATTTAACAGTATAATGAAATAACATAAAATAATAACATATAAAATAAAATGTGTTAAATAACTTACATAAAATAACAAAATCAATTAATATAATAATAATAATAATGTGATATTAAAATAATATTAAATTATAATAAAATAATATATTATAATTTAAATAATGATATAATAACTGAAAAAATAAATAAAACTATATATATATATATATAGTTTTATTTATTTTTTCAATTATTATATTATTATTTAAATATACATATGTGTGTGTGTTATGTTTTTTGGTCCAAGATTTAAAAACGGATAGTTCTGTAATAATCATACACAATTATTAGTAAAATATTTTCTTATTAATAAAGCAATGTGAAAATTAGAGCCAATGTAAAATAACATAATTATATAATAAAACTGAAACAACCCAGATGCTAAGCACAGTAAAATTCAGATGCTCTAAAATATAATACTAACAAGAATCAATCGTAAGTAAAGTATTAAAAATAGATATATCCACCCACCACAGCATTAATAAAAGAAAACGATCCCAAATTTCCAAAGTACAATATTAAACAACAAGCACTTACTGATATCTTCTGAGGAGATCTGAAGGGTAAACTCTTGACGAGCCGCAAGTAAAACGCTGCTGGAAGGATGAAAATCAGCATCGTGGCTGCGGAGGAACCTACAGGAGGAAGAGCAGTCGTTAATGAGATGCCTATATTTGGTCTTCCTTCCCTTTTGCCATCATAGGGGTGTTTCTTTTTAAAAAAGCACCCAAATTTGTCCCTTTTATACAATTCCATGCAGGTGACTAAGGGAACATTGTTATCTATGCACTCACTCACCAATGAAGCCGAAGATGTCTCTAATGGTGGGAACAAAGATGACCAGAAGGTTGTTGAAGGCCAAGATGGCAGCAGCGATGAGAATGTGACGGATCCAGCTGAACTCCTTCCCAGCGAAACACAACGTGATCACAGACGATCGGATCTGACACACAATAAATATAGAAAGAATATATCAGCATCAGCAACATTTCGGCCAAAAACAGCTCGACTATCCCCTTTACGTAAAGCATGTCCACCTAAATTTGCCAGCTGTGTCCTCGGAAACATCACCAAGCAGATCATTTAAGCTTAGAGCTTTGAGAAGTTCTTTTCAATGTGTTGACCTTTAGTTTCTAAAAGAACTGTTACCAACTTTTTTGTTACTTTAAATAGTTTAGAGCTTAAAATAATTATGTTCCAAGGTTCAAGTTCAACTTGAAAGCATTAACAATTAATTTTCAAAGTTTACATTGTTAAAAAAATACATAAAAAGCTCAAGATAGCAACAATGTATTGGTTTAAAAAATAGTTTAAACCTTACAATTTTTTTTCTCCCAAAACAAAAAAAAAAAAGAAAACTGCAGATGGCCTCACATTCAAAGTACCGTATTTTTCAGCTCATAAGACGCACTTTTTCTTCCCCAAAACTGAGGGGGAAAAGTTGGTGCATCTTATAGACCGAATGCAGAGCGCCGCGAAGTCCGGTCACGGCCATATGAGAGGAGTAAGAACTCCGGAGCATTATTACTAATGTGGGGGCAATCTTACTAGCTATTATTAATAATGTGGTGACAATGTTACTGGCTATTATGGTATTACTAATGTGGGGGCAATGTTGCACTGGAACAGTGATGGTGATAACGAATGGTGGACTTTAGAGTGATGAGTGGGGGCAAAGAAAAACATTACAGCCTTTTTTTTGTTACTTTTACTGTTTACTGTCTGTTCATGTTACATGTTTGGCTGTTAACTTTTACACAGTTGATATAAAACATTTTACAAAAGTATTTGGTTCAGAATCTTTTTTTTCTAGATCTTCCTCTTTTAAAATTGGGTGTGTCTTATGTGCCGGTGCGTCTTATGAGCCGAAAAATATGGTAAATCTATGTTATTACGTTGCGTTTACATGTTGAGTTTGACATCTGAACTTTTACAAATTTATTGAAATATCTAAAACCCTGGGCAGAAAGGTGCCACAGTGGGTAGAACTTTGGCCTTCCAGTTAGAAGGTTATCGGTTCGAGGCTCGCCGGTGACCTTCCTGGAAGGAGTTTGCATGTTGCTTGCGTGGGTTTCCTCCGGGTACTCCAGTTTCCCCCACAAAAAGTTTTTTTTTTCATACAAACATTGCAGTTGAAGCATATATCTCAGAAAATGAATTGTCCTGGCAAACACTGCCCATCACTTTTCCCGACGAGAAAAGATAGATAGACAGCTGGTAACAGAGTCGAGGAAGATCTTCACTCCATGCTTGACCCAAACCGGCAGAAACCACCAGAGCCTCTCGGCCCCAAGGACGTTTAATACAGATAAAACAGGACGTGATGCAGTGAAGAGCAAACAGAAATCATCCACTGTTTCTAATGGGCAACTAAGCAGCAGAAGTGGGTACTGCGTGAATATGTGACAGAATATTGTTTTCATGAATCTGTCCATCAACATGACAGACAGTGAGCTGGTCAGAACGACGCCTCTAATACATCTACAGTAACATTGTATGCATGCTGATGTCAAAAATCTCTGGCATGAAATGCTAAAGCTGCAACGACGCCGGAGCATCTCTCATCTAATCACTACTGTATCTGTCCCTGGGCTTTAAAGGATATGAAAAACAAACAACTACATTATGAACATGAAGACAATCATATTCCTCCTGGGAGCGATAATAAACACAGACAAGAGACTGGACGGAGCCCCGGCAGGTGAGCACGAGTGTGATCTGAGCTCAGGTCACAAGGCCAGAACTGATCCTCTCAAAGCACGAGACCAGAGCAAACTGGGACAAAGTTCACACAAAGCGCTCACCTCTATCGTAGGATTCCATTTATGATTTTGAAGTTTGTTTTGAGCGCATTGACCCCATGATTCATCACTGGCCTCATTCAGATTCAGGAGGCCTGATGCACCTTGTCGTTCTTAAGACCAGACTTATTCATTAGTTGTGTGGTGCTCATTAAATAACTTTGTTTATCTGTACACTGGTTAAAAGATTGCCCGAGATAAAACATTTTTCACATATACAGATATTTTTGGATGGCATGTTGAAACAAAAACTTTATAATATATAAACAAAATGTCATGATAGCAAATATTTCAGTGGCAAACTTAATTTTGAAAAAAAAAAAAAAAAAATTAATGGTTTAGACCTTAAATTATTTCACTAAGCTAGCCTTAAAATATAAAATGAATAGCAAGTTGCCTTGATTATTATTATTATTTTATTTCATTTTGAACCATTTAGATCCCCCACCCCCCAAAAATGTGCATTTAAAAACTTTAAAGGCACATGAAACAAGTTACACTCACAAGCTATTCCAGGCATTTCTTGTAGGTTGCCTCTCAACCTTTTTTAACAGCATAGTTTGTGTAGCTTTATTTGCCTTGCTTGGTTCTATATAATGCTCTTGTTCGGTTTTTCCCGCTAATAATTTAATTTAATGGTTTAATTGCTTTATGTGCAGCCATTTTTGGGTTGAAATGCGTTTTATAAATCCAATGGTTCTGCTTTGCCCTCAAAATCTGAATCATTCTCTCTCTCTCTCTCTCTCTCTCTCACACACACACACACACACACACACACACACACACACACACACACACACACACACACACACACACACACTCTCTCTCTCTCTTAGGTGGGTGGAGATTACTAGAGTAATCCTGTGTTAGAGTTGCATCAGCCAGAGTTTGACTCTGATCGTATTAAACAAGGACTTTCCCCTCAGCTACAGATCCAGTTCATGAGCCTCCATGGGCTTCCCTTTTAAATAATGTTTATTGCATACGTTTTAAAGTATATTTTATAATTAAATGCAATACTCATTAGGGTCTGTGCCACAAGAATATAATGACGATTACAAAAGATTAGTATGCTCTCCATTCTGGTTCCATCGGTGAAAATGGATTAATCTGTAATTATTCGATTCATCAGGAGAGGCGGAGATAAATAAGGAAGCACAGAGGAGCTAGAGATGAGTCCAACAAACTTATATAATGGTCTGAGAAACAGATGCTGCTCTGTGACTCTCACATCAAACCCAGACTTGGTTTGTGCTTTCCATCCTCACCTGGATGTGACATTTCTCTCCACTGCCTCAAAGTACTCGACAGCCCTGCGAGACTCAAGGTGCTAGATTTTTCCTCTGAGAACCACACACTGACACACGTACACCTCACAGCCATGGAGTCATGAACTAAATATAGTGAGGTTCAGCAGTTCAGTTGGATCATAGCCTGTATTAATGTCGAGCTAGAGTGTGAAAGCTCAAATCACTAAATGACATCCAATGGTTTAAAGGGACACTTTTGTCAGAGATTGTTTTAAAAAAATTCAAACAAAATGGCCATGTCCTGCTTTGCAGAACAGGGGGGGACATGGGTGTGGCTGTTAGGTGTGGTGGGAAAAAAAGAGGCGAAAAAGTTTATAAGTCGAATTAAGGCTGGCTGATTTTTTCTTTCTTCATTTTTTTTTACAAAACAAACCATAAATTTGATCAAAATAATATTAATAGTAAAAATAATAATAATAGTGCTGTAATAATTGCTAATATGTTTTAAATAAAACACAAACAAATATATGTGTGTACAGTTATTTTGTTCATAATAATGAATAGACGGTGGATCCTCGATGAAACTGCAGACCGGCTGTCTGAGCAAGATGTGGAATCGCTCTGTTGCCATTGTTTGTGTATATTAATATATGTCAAAGAGAGAGGCAGAAGGAGAGCCGCACTCATTCTATGGGCAAGCTCACATTCTACAGAAACAGGGGAGCGTTTGCATATAACCTTAAAGATAAAACTTTTTTTTTTTTTAATTTTCCTTTAAGCACATCGGTCAATCAAGTTAATTGATAAAATCGATTTATCGTCCAGCCCTAAGGTGAATTATTGAGCATACATGATGATCTACATTCCTGACAGCCCCAAGTATGAGTATCATCAGCATAGCAGTGGAAATTTACATCATATCCAGTAATAGTACTGCACAGTGGCAGATTAGAGATACAGTATTGGGCCTAAGACTGATCCTTGAGGCACTCCATATTTTTAGAGGCAATTGCATATGATTACTCCCCATTAATGTTTACAAACTGTGTGCGATAAGATATGAGTTAAACCTTCCCAGAGGTGGACCCTAAATCCCTATGTGGATCTCTAGTCTCTCCTGCAGAATGTACAAACATGTATTTCATTAGTTCTTTAGTAAATAAAAATTAAACACTCTGCTGTTTTTTTGGGTCTTGTGCCTAAACTTTTGGAAACTCCTGGATTATGTTACAGGTTTACACAACATGTGTAAAGCACTGGGAAGTGTCCATCTGTAATTTATTTGATGCTCTTTAGGATTTTTAGATCAAAGAAGCTGATTCTATAGACGGTCCCATATCCCTTTAGAAAGCTGGTTTGGATGGTCCTTGATACAATTAAATAATTTTTGACTTATAACTATTATCTGCAAACCGATTACTGAATTCATTTTGTTCAACATGAACTTCTCTCTTAGCCTGGATTGTTCACATTAAAAGCACATTCCCTGCCATTTTACAAAGCATTGTGAATCGTCTCTGAATTCACGAGAGTAAAACATCTTCACTGTGAATGTGTGAGTGTGTGCTGTACTTGAGGTCTCTGTTGATCTAGACATAGCAAAGAGAACACAAGCCGTGACATTTCAGAGCTTCACGAAGGCCAAGAGCTGCTTGGAAACTCAAAATGTCAAATCCCCAAAAATGTTCCAGGCTAAAGTGAAGCAGCACACAAGCAGAGCCCAGATGAGGCTTTCAAATCATGAAGTTAAGCATAAAAAGTCTGCTTTACCAACTTTAATAAGCTTAACTTAAGATAAATTATTTTGAATAAAATCTGTATATACGTTTAGTTAATAAACATATTTGTAACTAATTTGTAAAACTTCAAATATTAAAAATGTTTGATAGCCATATTCATTATACCATTTTTCCACTTGTTTAAATGCACTTTTTGTAATGATGATTTTAATGATGACTAACTAATGATTAACTAAATGCAATTAAAAATGTAATATAAGTATAAATATTTTGAATGTGCACCTAATCAATATAAAAAGTGTCCCCCAAAAATATAGACTATAATGGTTTAATTTTAAAAATGTGTTCATGAAATTATAAGTATAACATGGATTTTTTTACGAGCGTATGGTGCCACCTGCGGTCAAAGCATGCAACTGCAGCTAACAGCCTCTGGTATAATTCCATTCACTTTACCCTATTCCTTACTGTGTGTGACTTAATGTGCTCTTTGTTGCCCTCTACCTGCCACATTGGGTAAAACAGGTTTATGAAAGACAAACTTTGTGTAAAGGTGGAGAGAATTTAAAAAATAAAAACATACACATCATACACATACAATATTATATCTGAATTTCTATAATAATCCATAAATGCATTTTCTATGCAATTGAATGGTTATTTGCACCCTGGGCAAGTAGACAGTCCAATGGCAGAACAACATTTACTCCTATAGTAGTCTACAGTTCACAGACGTGTGCTTTTGGAGTGTGGAGAGAAACCAGAGTACCCAGCGGAAACCCACATGAAACCGCCCTTCAGGAACCCATGTGACCCACATAAATGAAAAAAGAAAAACCACTAAATCAATTCAGACAACAAAAATAAAGGCAGGGTTTATCATCACCCGGCCTCCAGGGGGAAATCAAGGCATTTTCAGCATCAATTAGCAGATAACCCCGCATCATATAAATTTGATGGGTTCAGAAAGACGTAGACTCTTTTGCTCGGGGTAAAATGGTCTTCTAAATGAGCGCAAACATAAACCCTTGATACTCACAGGAAAAAGCACAATGGGGACCGTGAGGGTGACCGCAGTCAGCACAGCCAGACGAACCATGAGCAGCATTGTGTCAAACTTGTAAACCTTCGTGAAGGTGTGGAGAAGCTCGGCCTCCACGTGATCTAAATCGGGAGATAAAGCAAGGAAATTCTTTGGAAATAGTTTCTACTTATATATAAAGAGACTTATGATTAGAGTGTGTTCAGGTGTACGTACCGTAGAAGGTGAGGTAGCCAAAGAGAGCTGAGAGCATGTACATGATGAGCATGGCAAGAATGGATAGATTCGACACCGTCTGCATCTTTTTTCGCGAGCGGCTGCAGATTAAACACACAGCAGACATTTTGAGTAAAAATGTCAGATCAGTATTTTTTGGCAATCATGTTAAAAATTCAAGTTTCAACAACATCCGTACAATGCAGCATTCAGACACAGCACTTTTTGTAACATCTCAGTTCTGGTGAGAAGACCTACTGCTACTAGAATTGTACTTTTACATCACATCTGTGGTGATCTGGCAATGGTGCAGTTGGACTGTTAAGTATGAATGTGTGAGTCAAATCTTCTGCACTAAGCTTACTTTGTTTGTGAAACCATAGCCTTCTGTTTTTACCCACCCATGAAGTATTCAGGCAGCAGATATATCAGGCCGGTAGATAATGTGTCAAACGATATGTTCCTACAGGATTGGTTACATACAGATCTCACCATTTATCCTTTTTTGCGACAGGTTTAAACACATTTCTTCACTTTACAGGAACCCCACAACCAAAATCTCCTTAGTGTTGCTTTAAACGTTCACACAAGGCAAAATCTAAAGCAACTGAACATTTATTTACATTGAATATGATGTTAATCTATTTGTTAAGTCTGACGTTGTGCTGCAATTCTAGGTTGACAAACAGATGCGGTTTCTCTCCCATTGACAGACAGTGGTAAAAGGTGCTGATACTTTGACCATTATCATACCAAAAACACTTTAAATCAGTTTTAAAGCATTATGTTTAGATTTCCAATAATGTGCTATAACAAAAGTAAGAGTCAAGGTGTCCTAAAAGAAATAACGTTTATAACGTGGAAAGAGTAGTTCTGTGACAACCACTTTTATAACTTTTGTTAGAGCACATTATTAGTAATCTACACGTTTCACTTGATTTAAAGCTGATTTAAAATGTTTTTGGGTTGATAATGATCAAAGTTTCAGCACCTTTTACCAGTGTGTGTCAATAGGAAAGTGGAGAGCTGCACGACCTCACGACTGAACAAGTGGATTGTGTCAACTAAAATCTGAAATTGTAATTAAAAACAGCCAAAGGTGTCAAGTTTTAGTTTGAACACATGTGTAGTCTAATGTTTTAGATGCTAACGCTAACCAAGATCTAGCCATAAGTATTTTGAATTTCAACAGGTGGTCATCAATGTTAGTCATTGTAAAACCATGACAGTAACTGCATTTCCATCCTCCTATTTTTATTTACATTTTGAAATATCGCATAAAAAAGCCTGGATGGAAATGCCAAGGATGCGCATAAAATTGGAAAATGTGTATATTAAAATTATGCACACAGCTGAGAAGGATAAACGTTTTATCCGATAAGAAAAATGTGTGATGGAAACGCATTTACTGAATAAATCGCAATGCAAATGTGATTTTATGGACGACAATATTGGACTAAGCAATGCATCGACTTTATTGTACAACATCTGAAATGTTGCTTTGATCATTCTAAAACTCCTTAGCCAAAGTATATCAAAGTGGTTCCGAGGCATTGCCTCCCGGAACGGTCTTGACGGGCTGCGTCCCTAAAGAACAGTCTCCTACCTCCAAAAGCAAGATAACATGACTGCGCATATTGCGTTTCGTCTAAGTGTTCTAAGATGAAAGTAAGCTATTATATATGAAAAAGGCCTTCTCCTGACATAGCAACTTCCATTTTCTGTTAAAAGTTGACGCCAGTTAATAAGAAAGTGACTATTTTAATCTCTTGCAAATCCCAAAATTTTTTTAGGAAATCCCACAAGTACAGCACATAATCTGTATCAACTATTCTTTAAGTTATTATCGCCCACTTTAAGATAAATGTAATAATTACTGCTGTAATGCTGTACCAGCTAGAACAATGTTTAAACATATAAAATCAATTTTTACTATTTTTAATTTTGAACAGGCTGTGTACCACTTTTGTGTGTGTGTGTGTGTGTATTGCTCACTCTTTCAGTTCACTGTAGATGGGAAGAACCTCAGGATGGCACACGAAGGCGAAGGCCAGGATGGGAACGGTGTACGCCGTCTGAGAGAAATAGACATAACACTCACAATTTTATTCTCTCAGAGGGATAGTGTATTGAATGAGATTTGTGTTGAAATGTTTTTTTTTTTTTAATGGAACACAAATAAAATGACCTGAAATAAATTGTATATTCAGTATATAAAATTAGGTTTTACAATAAATATTTTTAGTAAACCCATAATGCTGAATAATCTGTATATAATCACATACATGACAAACACTACTCACTATGGGTGTAACAATATATCGTGACACAATGCATCGCAATACAAAATTGTTCAAATACTTATCGTGGAGCTACTATGAGATATCGTCTAGGAGCTAAAGAGGATTTGCTTCTTGGAGTGATTGTGATTCTAGTCACTTCTGAAACTTCTTTTCCTTCTCTTCTTGTTTTCTGTAATATTTACTAGAAGACGATTATCCTTTACTCAAGTTTTAAACAAGAAAGATTTTAAAATTAGCTCTCTCCATCACTTAGAGTAAAAGATATATCACTTAATGCAAACACTAACACTGCTCCCTAGTGGGTGGAGGGTATCAAACGTTCTCATACAAATCAAACTAGACCTTCACCTTCTTAAATTTGTGGTATCAAAACATTTATTAAACTACTTTTTCCCTAAACAGTTAAAAATAGTTTCAGTAGTTGCGTAAAAACAGTGTTGTACAAGATGCATATCGTATCGTAGACGTAATATCAAGATATGCATCAAATCATGAGCAGAGTGTATCGTTATATCACCACTACTTACTGAATCTAAAATTCATAAAAAACTGTTATTTCTTAAAACTAAGAAACCGTTTTAAGAAATTCCTCACAGTTTCAAGGCAGAGTTTATCACCTTCGTTCTCTGAATCTCCGACCTCTAGAAAAATATTCTTACATTAAAAAAAATCCCAGTGTACAAATACTGTTTCATTTCATTTAGGGAAACCCTCTGGTTTTTGAATGGCCCTTTTTTATGACAAAACCATCACTTTTACTATAAAGCAATAAACTGAAGTTGCTCCATTTATAATTTCTTTCATAATTTTTCAAATAAATGTGTTTGCACATTTACATAAAGATTGGTTTTGAATCAGGTGATCGTAGCATATCACAGTGTGGAGAAAGACGGGAGAAAAGGTGATACACATTAAAACACATTATTATTTGTATACCCTGAAATGCATTTGAAGATTATTACAATACATTTACAATCCGATTGTTTAGTCTGATGCCATGCGCCTCTTCCGGTCCTGGTTCTCCACTCTCCTATTGACACATTATAATAGATGACGCTGAAACTTTGTTACACACGCACAAAAAACAAACAAAAAAAAAAACGCTTAAAATTGGCTTTAAAAGCACAAAACATTGACAATAATGTGGCATAATAAAAATGCAGCACAGAACAGCACATTTCACTTTACACACGTAATTATTTATACTTTGACTCAAACCTTTATAATCATTGGTAATTACATTTCTATTGATTTAAAATGGATTTAAAGCGTTTTGGTGTAATACTGATCAAAGTTTTAGCACCTTCTAACATTGTATGTCAATGGGTGAGTGGAGCGCCAGACTGTGTAGGAACGGTGCACTCAGAAATGGCCCAAAACATATTGTTACATGGTTGTAAATAATGCAGATGTCTCAGATGTTGTTATAATTGTATAGTCACCATTAAAAGTCTATGTATTATTAATAGAATTACAAGCTCTTGAGAAAATGGATATATTATTGTTGTGGTCTTTGAGGTATTTCCTACAGATTTAATTGAAAGTTTCCATTACCAGACTGTTAGGCTCACCTGCGAGTTGAAGATGAAGTATTTGGGCGTGCACATGTCTTCATGCTCTGGGTGCTGGGGGCTGAACTGGACCCCACTGTGTATCGAGTCCTGTTGAAAACTTGCAGCATTCACACTCCCTTCTGACACGTATGCCATCACTGAAGCGTTTGGGAGGATGAAGCCCCCAGGTGCCAGAGACGCGTTCATGCTCATGTTCATTGGAGAATCGAAGAAGAACGGAAGCGGACACGGCAAGATCGACCTCTTGTAGATCAGCTGCAGAAAAAAAATAGAGAATATGAAAGTTTTGAAGTATTGACCATGGAAATATACTAATAATTTAACACTAGCCTTAAAATACAAAAAGAGCAAACTTACCACACCCAGGAAGAAGACCATACAGGAGAGAGAAAAGCCGCTGGTGTAGCCCAGATATCCTGCAGATGAACAGAGATTTAGATTGCCCCCAGAGTCCTGGCCTTAAGAACAGACCAAAACACAATGCACTTACCCAGATTCTTCAGCAGAGAGAGCGGAAGAATGATGCCAATGGATACCAGCACCACCACATAGTTCCCATTCAGATACCATTCACTGCAGAAATAATGTGCCATTCATCAGGACTATTACGAACAACAAGACTTTTTTAAATTCTGTACTGACATTTGGACTATTTAATGAAGTGGAAGATCTGGATGAGGTGCTACTGAGTTAATCTCTGTTCTGTGTTTCAGCAGAAAAATAGACACAGTATTGTAGCATTTTATACTTGCGTGGCCAATCAGATTTACAGAAATGACCCCTGGTAGATTGAAGAATTCGACAATAATACAATAAAATAATGCATGTAACCAGCAAACCCAACAATCTTGTGTGTCTTTAGTTAGAGTCCCAATTAGGAAATAATTAAGTTACTATTTTTCTCTTTACTATTCAGTGTTTAAGAAAAAATATTATCATTTTGAAACACCACCCACAGTTGTTTTTTAATTTAAGCAGCTTGATTTACAATTAGAGGACCCTATTTTTAATTTAGGTTGCGGTCATTTATTTTATGAAAAAGATTAGCAAATTAGTATTTTTTTGTCAAATTGAGGTTCTTAGAGAAAAAATATTAATCAGCAGGTCACGCGTACCAAAAACAGGAAATCACAATCAGCCATGTTTTTTTTAACTGTAGTAATAATATTAATATACAACACCGAAAGCCATTAGTAGTGATGTTTAAGAAAATGCTCAGCTCCATAAATACCATGTAGTAAAAAATGAAATGCTTAATTTAATAAAAAATAGATGACAACAGATCCTTCTTCCCTGTGCAAGTAAATGGAACTTTAACCAATGTTTTTGTAAAAGGGTTTTGAAAACTGTCTTTACACAGAATGTTCCTGCATTCATTTGAACCATTTCAGAATCTGTGCCCATTACTGTGGACATCACACATCAACACGGTTTTATTTTGATTCTGACGAATGGCAACTGGCAATAGGTCAGCGGTGGTGGCTGTCAAATCAATATGAAAAATCAATGGAATCAAATGTTTGTGATGAATAATTAAAAATAACTTGCCCTTTTCTTTACCGAACTAGCACCACTGTTGCCGCGGCAGGAATAAGCAAACAGCCCATGGACTGGTACAGGACATTCCCACTGGAAGCATGATTTACACGTGCATCTGTTTCCTCGAGATGAGGCACGTCTGACCTCTATACATTTCTCTTCAAATGATGCATTCAGTTATTGATTAATGTTTATAATCTTTCTGCTGGTTATATTTGTAGAGCAGTGATGCAAAAGCATTCAGAGAGCAATGATCCCTAATGTTCACGCAAGAACAATTGCAGTTTTATGTAAATAAATAAAGAAGTGATCATTTTTGCGTATGAAAGCCTAGTATTGTAATAAATCACTTTATGTTAATTTACTTTTAAACAATCTCTAGATAGCGGCATGGTGGTGCAGTGGGTAGCACTGTGGCTTTAAAGTTAATAGGATGTTCTCCCCGTGTTTGTGTGGGTTTCCTCCGGGTATTCCAATTCCCAACGATCCCAAAAACATGCATAAGGGTAATTGAATAGTCTAAATTCCCCTTAGGTGTGAATGTGTGAGTGTGTTGCCCTGCGATGGACTGGCGGACATGGAAAATGAATGAATATTCTCTACATTTAATCCCAGTTCGTTCTATGATATTATATTTATTGCTAAAATGGCCACGAATGAACAAGATAAACACATCCACAGCCTGGTTTCATAGACGGCTCACCCAGAGTTCTCCTCCAGACCCATGAAAGCTCGAATCACCTCTGGCAGCTCATATTTGACGATGAACAGGTAACTGGACATAGCTGGACACAAACCAAACATATTAATTACATACAAACAAAATATATTATTTAGGCTTATTTACATGTATTTAAAAATCACACTAGTCATTTCCAAAGAATTAAATTTGTGCGCAAAAATGGAAAACTTTCCCAGATAAACTGGTGCCAAATATTAATGCTACATCTTGGTTCTGACAGAAAAATGCAAGTCATTGCATTGTGGTTTATTTATTTATATATATATAAACAATAAAGTTATCACTGAATCAAATACCTCCAATGTTCTGCAGAGTTATTGATCCGAAAGCAGCCATTTTCCCTGGCCAACCGAATGCCCTCTCACCCAGCTTCTCGTAGATCAGGGAGCCTACAGGTATACACATGTATTAAAACACAGTTTAAACCTAAAAGTATTTGTCATTCTGGATGCACTCACCTCCTTCTTTAGCCGTCACTAGCAAGAGATGAACAGAGTACAATGAGAGGATAGCGACACCCAGGAGCAGGATTCTGAGAAAACAGCACAAAAACCATTAAATGCTAATAAATGCTTGAATATTTTTGAATCCACATTCCAATCATTTCTTTTTCTTTCATTTCTTTGGTTCTAGCTTTATTGCTTATAAAAAGAAGACAGAATTTTTTTAACATTAATAAGCAAGAAGATTTATTTTTTTGGTTGTTTCTGCTTGAAGCCAATTTTATTCTAAATCTTCTAAATTCTGTAGAACTTTTGAAAGCATACTCAGTACAGAAGCGGTAGAAATAAAGAAATGCTTTATTTTCAGGGAAAAATAAGATTCACTGGTGAGTATCAACAGGTTTAGATTATTTTATTTGCAGAACATGATATGACCCCATTTTAAAAATTGGTCAAAAATCTAAATAACAAAAGGAAAATCTGAATATTCCTTGAGGAATCTCTTAGGCACATATAAAAGGATTACAAGTAATAAGCTATTATTACTCTGCTCCTTGGAACATTAGTTCACGAATGACAAAGTTTGACATGAACTGAATCATATCATAAACCCAGAGGTAACCAGAGACAAGTGCTGACTGCTGAAATTGGGTTAATGGTGGATTGGTCACATGACACTGGCCTCAAAGAACAGAAATAACCATCTAGGAGGAGTGTGAATGAATGATGACGCATGGTCCAACTCTGAGTGCTGCTCAAGAGTGTGAGAGGTACAGACATTCACAGCTGACTCCTGTCCATCACACTCTCGGTTAAACCCAGGACGGCAAGCTAAAAATACCCCAGAGGTTCCTCCATGATCTTAGCTCCACTTCGACATATTGAATTAATTACAATAGAAAAGACGTGATCACCAGTTTAACTGAAATGAGTTGCTTATTTAATATTCATGAGGTATGCAGATGAAACAACCAGCCCCACCCACAGAAACTCACACAAAGAGAACGATGCCAGTGTTAGCCATGGCGAAGGAGAGTCCCAGGATTCCACTGCCCATGATTGCATTACTGAGGTTGAACACAGACATGCCGAAGGATGCATGACCTGGGTGCTGAGAGAAAGAGAGAGAGGGTTGAGGCACTTGCTAGACAGAAATAACATTATGTTTTGTGTCTATTGCAAGTCTCTTCATGTTCTTTGATTTATTTTTGCATTTAGTTTTCAATCCCTGTCTAAAATACCCTTTTTATTTGAGAGACGTGCGATAGTGACAGGCTAAAGAAGTCCATAAAAGCATTACACAGTAAAACATACATATTCTTCATGGTATTCCTCATATTTCTTCTTCTTCATCATCCCGTTGGTGAGAAACTTCTGACTCTCTGCATCGTCTTCTTCCAGAAACTGACTAGAAACAGACAGAGCTTCATTGTATTATGGTTGTGTAGCATTGTATATTTAATATCTAGAGAATATCTGTGTGTCCTGTAGAAATTAAGCGGGAGAAAATAAACATTACGAATGTTAATTGGGGTCACAGGGGCCACCTGGTGCTTGTCCCAGGCAGGGGTAAACACATAATAAGAATGTAGCAATACAATCAGAGGGTATAACCAGAAACCCTCTCACACTCAGTCTTGTGGCCATTTAGAGCACTCAAAATGTTTGGCTTTTGGCAGAAAGCACCATACCACTGTGCATGACTGTACTAAGAAGAATGGAGAAACTAAAGGGCTTTAATTATTGGAATTAATTATCGATATTTCAAGCGGGGGCAGAATTTGATCATGTATTTCACAACATTAACATTTAAATAGGAGTTTTATTTAGAGTAATATATGTATTTACATATACACGCATGCACACATATTTTTTTAAATAGAATTTTATTTTCAAAACGCCATAACTCCATTTTCATGAATTTGAGTTAAAGTGTTTTCTTTAGCATGAAAGTGCTTTGAAGAAAATCTAAATATTCTGTTCCGAACTTTCAAAAAGCACCTCAGTCAAACAAGCATTTCAAAGACAGATTTCAATATTTAAAGATTTATTCTAACATAAGACTTTTATTCCCCCAAATTTGGTAACTCCATGGTAGTGCATCGCGATGTCAGTCTACGCGATTACATTACAGCAAATGTTGTGATTATATTATATGTGGTCATGTGACTTTCCGACAGGGCAAGTCGGGACCTAACCAATCGGGTCGGGTTCAGGCTTATTATTTTAACACTACTTGGATTCAGCTCATCTTCGGCTCTGTGCGGTTATATCTGTGATGCGCTTATATTGCACCGAGAGAAACAAGAATGGACGCAGTCGAGGTGTAACAGAGGCTTGTCACCTGAGGTTATCTTTAGTATAAATGTGGCAAAATGTTTAGGTTTGTGAGAATACTGGATTCTGTTTGCTGGCAGGTGTTGTTTAAATTCACATATCCAACTTGAAAAGTATATATATCCAATTTGAAAGAAACAAAGAGACCCGAAAAGCCTGAGAGGTAAGCAAAATTGGGGATAAATATATTGGGATACATTTAAAAACATCATGTTCAAACATAATGAGCAAGTCTTAACCTAAAGTCTGAATCTCTCTGACTCTTGCTCACCTGTTGATGGTTGCCTTCTCTGAATCTATTGCATCCCGGAAACTGTCGTCCACACTGCTCTCATCGTCTGCCTCCATGCACACTTTCTTCAGCTCCATGCGGTCCATGTTTCAGTCGCGAGATCTGAAACACAAACAGAGATGATGATTTAAATTTGAAATACATTTGATTCTTGGCTTAATATTTGAATAAAGTGATCAATTCAAGAAAAAAAAAAGCAAAAACTTGATTACTGCATTTGTTATTCTGATCATTTGATCAAATTAATTTGGCTGACTAACTAAGTTTGCAGGCCCAAAAACAAGCACAAACCTTCGTTCAGCAAGGCAGCTTTAGTTTAGAAAATTTCAACAGGCAGAAGTTGGCTCCCCCATTAATGTTCCAGTCAGGGTTGCCAGATAGAACAGGGAAAAAAAAACACCTGCGCAGTGTTTTAGGAGACCGTTTACCTGACAATTATCTATAAAACCAAGTCAAAACTTGTCAAACAAATACGCCACATAGGAGTGATCAAACAGTTGGGCTTTTGCTTAGACATTTATTACAGTCAACGTGTATACTACAGAAACCCCTGTGATTTTCCCAGATTTAATTAATAGATTGGTTACCAGAATTTGTTCCGTACCATTTTTTTCTTTTTCCCTCATTGTTTCCTTAAGCTGTATTAGGACTGTCAACATTTCCCGTTGTGTGTCTACCTATCTGAAATTGATAGCCCGATTTGAAATACTCGAAATAATAGTTTTAACCGTGTGTAATAGTTTTAACTAGTATGTGTTGAAGGAAGGTTAAAAGTGAAACCTGCAGAGTTTGGTCCTCCAGGTACAAAATAACCTTTTCAAATCAAATTATTATTCAAAGTGATTTATTCAAATCATGTGACAATTGAATTTAACGGGACATGCAACAAAACTTAGTGTGCATTGCAAATGTTTTATTATGAGCAGAAATGTCATACACACTATTATTAAATCAGAGATAAATTTTAAATGTATTAAAGAAACATGAATGTTATTTAAAAGGGGCATTATGTGTCACCTCCATGTATCCAAAGGCTGTAAACCAAGGGAGGGTAAAGTCATCGGAGAACTGCAAGTTGTTAATTAGGACCCTGATTCCAAATATGCGACTAGTACCAAACAAGACACGTTGAAAGCTACTAACTGTGCAGGGCAGTGACCATCCATAAAGTTATACTGTTCATCTGTGTAATATCAAGTCTACAACTTGTATTATTTCATCAGAAAAAGTGAGTCTCTTACAGGTTAATAATTGCTACGTTGTCATAGGCTGATGACCCTGAACTCATCCTCATAACAAATCCAAGAGCCAAATGTCCAGACAGAAAAAGCACTTGTGATAAATAGATCGATATTTCTACAACATACAACAAATATAATCTTGAAACTTAAAACCTTGAAACCAAGTCTACACTTCGGTGCATAATATTGCATCAACTTGCAAAATTTGATCCTCAATTTAGTTTAATGAATCCTATATAAAGTGCAAGTTTCCCCATTTCTTCTACAGAAATAAATCACTGTTTTGTATTTGTATCACTGTTCAAGATTTGCAGCATATTGCATCATGTCTTCCAAGTATTTTTTTTACCAGTATGATTTTAAATGGTAACTTTTATACCTCCCACTGCTACAGTCAGGTTTCACTTGCAAATATTCCTTGATTATTAAGCCAAAATGGAGCATTGTCACTAACCAATTCAGCTTAGAAAACATTTTATTTTCCACAGCAACGCAATCTAACTTTAAAAGAGTCGAGTTTGAAATGCTACTGGTCACATTCAATTAACTATGCTCAAGTTATCCAAAAAGTGGTATCACAGAGTGAATAGGGTTCCGAGTGGTTTCGCAGGGTGTTGAGTAGGACTGTACGGGGAGGAAAAAACAAAACAAACTGTCCTATGTGACACTTGCTCATCACAATAGCCCAAACACGTGCAGGTGGTGGTTGCTCAATGAGAATCGAGTTGATGTTTTGCTCAGAGACTCATGTCTCTGAGCATCCGCTCCCCTCTATGGCGTATGAACACACACCTGTTATGAGCTCACACACACACACACTGACCTCAGGTCAGCTATTTCCAGCACAGACTGTTCTCAAAACTCTTCCCAGTCAGTTGGAGAACATTACATAAGTCTGTGATGAGCCTGTTCAGAAGCTAAAACACCATTCTTACACCCAATTACCCACAATCCTCCACACCAGGAGCACAATGCCCTCATTGATATGATTCATAAACACAGTCAGGGAGAGAGGGAAAAACCACAGCTGAAATCACTCCTTTGACACATTGTTTTACATTATATTAAAGATTTCATTTTTCGAAAATATCTAAAAAGTATTTTAGATTACAACAACTATAGAATGGTACAGTATTAGATGTTATGAAAATCTGCTTCGCATATTTACACGAAAGTACAAATACTCATCAAAAAATACAAGATCTGGGAGGTATATTGCTATGTAAATGTAATAAAATACAGTGTATTAAACATATTTCAGGAGGAGTCTATCTGGAGCCACACCTACTTCAATTATTCAATCAACCCTCGTTCATATAAGCTGGTCTTTCCTTTTTTTCCCCTGACTCAATCCGAATCAGCTTCATCACTGTTCCCACCAGGTTGAGCCAAAAAAGAAGCTCAAGCCTACGCTAAACCCCTTCACTAACCATTAAAGCAAAATGCCATCTTCTACCTCTAGCAAAGTCGCCAAGACTACCCGCTCCTCCAGCCGAAGAAACCAACGGATCCCCGGAGATGACATCCCAGGGTACTGCAAGAGGAAGACTGAGAAAAAGGGCAGCATCATCAGCCTCCCGACATCGAGTCTCCTAGACTCCTGAACGCTCCACAGCATCCTCCTATCGTTTGGCCAGAACATTGCCAGGTTGAGCCAGTTCCTGGACAATCCAGAAACTATGGCAAGAACAAGCGAGGATCAACATCCAGCCTTCGAGAAAGGCGAATAAAGTGGAACTTCTCAGGCTCTTCCAAAGCCACACGCCAGCTTCTTTCCCGGGGACCCAGAACCGCAACTCCCAGAGAGCCGCATGACAGCCACCAACAAAGAGGAGAAAGACTACAGCCAGCACCACATCGCCCCCTTCCCCGGAGCTCCCGACCGAAAGACCAGTGATCGGCAAACCATCAATTTCCAGCCAGCTACGGGACATTTCCACACTCCAGCTCCGCTAAGTGGCTGGCTCACCCTGCCTTTCCAAACCCAAATCAGCCATTTGGACCTTCCTTCTCCTTCCCAGCCTCTCTCCCCAATTTTTGCCCTCCTCAAGACAGCGCGGGGGAGAACATCCAGCTCCGAGCTGGCCCACGGGTCTCAACACCGCCCACCCAGCTGGTTTCCCGGGGCCCCCGCTTCTATTTCCCTCCCACCCTCGGCCCTTTCACCACGTTGCCAAAGAATAATTGAACTTTGGCATCAGCAATCCCTCTTCCAGCACCCCTCACGCCCTGGCAGCTGAACCACCTCACACGTCACTTCTACCCGCGCTCAGACCTTCGCAGAAATTCAGAACATTGGCTCCCATACCATTATGTTCTATGAAATACACATAAAAATTTGGAATTTAGATAATTTTTTTGTAAGTTGAAAGGTAAATGCCAACTGCTGCATTTAACACAAGTATACCCATGCCCCACCCAGTAAAACCAGACTAACTAGTGATAAAGAGCAGGAAACCAACCTAAACACGCAAGTAACCACACCTCTGACTATGTAACATTCACAATCTAACTGCACCCAAAGCACAGGGCTGCAAACAACACAACGAAAGTCAAACAGAACTAGATGACAACCAAATCGTGAAAAGTGAGTTTATTTCTCTTACTTTAAAACACTTACTTTTAGAGTTGAATCTTTTAAGAGTATTACAATCCAGATTTCTCTGAAGGGGAGGATGAACTCTTCACTTTCTCCATACAGTCAGGATCAGATGCACCCAATATTATGTGGCATCAAAAAATGTTTTCATTACTGCCTGAATGTGTCACTTTCAAAGTTTGAGTATATACAATAATTTTTGGGGAATTTAGTATATATTGACCTAAAGCGTAAAAGGATCAAAGTAATTAGTAGTTACCTTCAATAAACAGATAATTTGAATCTATACTAAGCCTTTTAACCTCTTAAGCACTAAGGCCTATTTTCCGAAAATCCTATACCTTCACTTTATAAGGCATTTCTCAGCTTTTATAAGGTCTAAACTGCAAATCTTGGTATGAAAATGAAGATGGGTTATTGGGGGGTTCAATGTGACAGTCAAGAACACTGGGTAAGAGTAAATAATGTTGAATTGGCCAAAAAAATGAACTCCACCAAAAAGAAAACTACATGTTTCCTCTAATATCCCCTTATTTTACTTGTAAACAAGCAAATGAACACAATCAATTGTAACCACTATATGTGAAGGACATCTGTAGCAAGTTTGGTGTCCATACTACAAGAAACGAATATTCTGTACAGGTTTTGATTGAACAAAGTTCAGGCGTAATCCATTTTGGCAAAGTTTGGCACAATAATTAAAAAAGGGAAAAAAAAACGGCAAAGGTAAAACAACATTTCTAGCTTTGTTTTTGCTTGCGTTTTTTTCGGGGAACTTTCGCTCCCTGCTCTGAAATACTTTGCGCCTTGTAAATGAGTTGCATATCGCTGGATTCTGCTGGTTGTTAGCTTTTATATGATGCCATGGCTTCTGTGTTTCCGTTTATATTGAGGAAACATATTGCACAGAAACAAAAACGTGGTCATGAATTATACTCCGGACATGTTGTTGTTTATTTGCATGGCGTTATAGCTGTGGTTCACGGATATGAAATTGAATTAGATACGTTTTTAGAGGAATTTCCGCTGAGCACAACGGTATTTAATATGTGTGGGTTACTCTCAGGGTTAGTGAGCTATGAGTGAAAATGTAAGGCACAAGGGGGCAAGTGCCCGGGACAGGGAACTCTCGGGTTTAAGAGGTTAAAGTCTCTTTTGTTTAAATACATATGTTTAAATGCAGTGAATTGGAGTGTGGGATTGGCAACATTACAAACCACAATCTCTAATTTAAACACCTGAAAAGGACATAATGCATTGTTTCTATCCCAGCCCACATCGACATGATGATCAGTAGATGCCCTCACAAATCTCTTGATTCTTAATCAAGAACCAATCTCAGCTACCCTTTGCTTGAACAAACCGAACCAACAGTTACATCCTGGGGCTTAGTCTCAACATAATTGGGATATACTTGCACATACTTAGTGATGTGATCACTACAACATGCCAAAGCCTGCTATTGCCTTTTGATGGTTACTAATAAGTGTTCCATCTGCTTGTGCTGAATTGAAAAAAGGGCAAAATACTCAAAATTATGGCAAAACCAATAATAAAAACCTGACAATCAGAACTGAACAAACTATTGAACAAACCACTTAACAAACCATTTAAGAGCAGAATGTTGTATTAAACAATGAACCTGTTCAATCATATTTGAATCTAAAAAAAAAAGCTCACCAGATATATGCACGTCTTTACTAAGTATATCAGAAAAACTTATGGATTTTCTCACTGTATTCAATTGAAAGACTTAAAACAAGCTGGTTCCAAAACTAAAACAATTTCATTGTTTTCCTTAAACAAAATTGAATGATTTTGAATGACTAAAACATGCAAATACACCAGAAACTTCCATGCGTGATTGTTTATAGTACAGCGCATATTCTTTGCTTTTGGAAGTAGTTTACTTCCAAGAGCAAACTTACATACAGCATGCATACTATTTAGTTTGATAAAAAACTGACGATGGGGGTACAAAAAAATCAATATTTGGATTGATACTAGTTCATGTTATTTTGAAGTCTCAATTAAAACAATACTGTGCATTTTCATTACTGAAATAAAGTGTAGTACTGCTTAACGGCAAACATTAACCTATAGCCAGCGCTGTATTAATGTTGAGGACCTGCGTGTCATCTGAGACATCACATCTAGAGTTGTTTACTTCCAAGTGTCCCCAACATATGAGACACGTAATATGTTTTTCTTGATTCTACAGGTTTTTTCATCATTGCATGAAAACAACTGTCATTTATAACCACATCAGTAACCCAGTTATGCTCAGTATTTCTGTTCTGTCATGGAAACTCTTCTTCTGTTATCAGTTTAGGGCTGCATCAAATAATCATTACGATAACAATCTGATATTTTTATGCAATATGTTTAGCCTGGAAAATACTTAAAAAATATACAAATAATGAATATTGAATGCATTTTTTGTCCAAAATTCTCAAATTCTCTGGGAAGGATATTATTCATAATTGCAGGTATTCAATAAATAAATACTATAGTCAGAATACTTTATGACATGCCCTAAAACGTGAAAAGTAGATAATATTCAGTGTCAAACTTGAGCTAATGTACAAAACGCTCACAGCTGGACGCGAACTTTAGAAATTTCTTAGGATGGAACCATGTTAAAGATGTATTAGACAGAGAAATGTACAAATTGAACCAATAAACTCTTAGAAAGAAATCAGAGATCTCTAGTTTCAAGAGCTGTAGTCAAAAGGAAATTCTGCTAAATCCACCTATTATTAGTTGTTTCAGTCCTACAATGGTTTACGGCTGAAAACAGCTTGTGAGACAAAAAGATTGGGATAGGGTTTTATTTTTGCTCTTTCTCTTTGAATGTAAACACCTTAAGATGAATTTCATGTGCGCATGTCAAATTTGTGTCCAACTTCGTTAATACTGCCTGCAGACCCACATCCAGCATGACCGATCATTCATAGACAGGCTAGATAGAGGAGTTAAAAACTCATTAAATCATGCCCTAGATTCACAAAGTTGTTGCATGATCATCATAAAAAATGTATACAATTATAGATAATAATGAGATACAACAATACAGCTTCATATACTGTGTTGTGATTTGCAGCTTTACTTGTGACCTCACTTCCTGTGAGAAAGTTATATGTACAAACACTTTTTATGCCGGTTTACTGAACTCAAGTAGCTGAAAAAACTGGAAAAATCTGAATGTTAGTGATAAACTGGTTCCTAATGAGCATTAAAATGCACTTTGCTTCTTAATAAAACTGAAGTAAATGCACAGACCTTGACTGATTCAAGTATTTAATCATGTGAAATGAACACTCACTGAGCACAAGGAGCCAACAAAAACACATCTGTATCTTTCATGGATTTACTTTGATTATAATGCAATAAAACATACCAAACAGACGTCCCTGAAATGAACTGAAATGAAACACTAACTCATCTCAGTGTTCTGTTGATGCAAGAACTTTCATTAAAATGCAAAATTTGATTTGTTTGATTGTAAATCTTTTAAAATCAAGCATAATAATCATTTATGTTCAAATAATCTATCCACGGTTCTAGATCTTCCTCGGATCCAATCCCATTGACCCTTTCTACTGGCTCAACGACAAAAAACTAATGAATCCAAAAACTATTTTAACTAAACAAATCCATTTGAAACATTTTTCCCCCCAAAACTTAAGAACCTCTCAGCTCAAAAATGCAGACAGTCACCTTGAAATTTCTGTGTTTTAGTAACGTAAATTACCAGATCTCCAATGAATGCCAAACAACCAAATTCAAATTTGATCCTTGTTCATAAGACAAATTAAAACAAGCAAAATAGATCAAATCTTTGAACCTGCACATGCTAAATCATACCGAAACACACTTCTATAAGAGCTCTACTGTCTTCACAGTGGTAATTCAACTCGGCACAGGGGTTTTAGTTACTTACAGTGAACGCTGCTGCTGACAGAACCAGGATGAGCTTCGTTTTTAGCTCTGAATGTGCCAGAGAGCTTTAAAGAGAGCAGGGAGGGCACTGATCAGCCAATCAGAGCACTCAGGCTTCACAAAGCCCTACCTCCTGAATCTGGCACCTGCGTCACTGGCAACACTGGCTTCCAGAAATTAGTACAGATAAGAGAGACGCGTTGCATCAGTGTCTGTTTGCACTGGGGCAAGACTCTGGGGTCGCTTGCCCTCGTGAAGGGAAAGAGAGCGACCGACGACTGGCTCTGGGATGCCATGGCTGACCCCTTGCACACAGACTCACACATGCAGGGGACAGCGATCAATATCTCACTGGGTTTTCATAAACGTGATTTAAAAAAATAAAATGGAAAAGTTGGGATTTCCATTCGGAAAAAGAATTAAAATCTTCCTACGCAAGATTTCTCAAAACTTGTTCCAGTGAAATAAAATTAGAAACTAATGGTATGCATTTTCTCCAAATATTTTTTTTTAGCTTTTTCTTTAATTGTATTATCTAATAATTGATATATTTTTCTCACAAATCATCAAAAACAAACAAACATTGCACTCACATAGAGAATTCAACTCAACAAATGATCCACAACCACAAATAACATAAATCCTGAAGAGTAAAATGACTTTTTTTTAGATATCTGCTCTCAAAACATCTGTAAAGAAGTTGAAAGAACATTTAGAATATGTAACACAGTCTGAAAGATTTTCATCCCATGGCTCAGGAAAGCACCACTACACCTCAATCACTGCCAACTAGTTCACAGATCACTAATAAACACATTACAGTGAATAAAACAAAGAGACTTCAACAAGATCCGACCATTACATGTAACCAATGCACTATAATCATCCAACTAATCCAACCACTTAACAAATCACATTATTGTCCCTTTAAAAAAAAATACACCAATCTGATGAAAGGATCAAATAAGAACTGTATCAGATCGCTGTCAGATGCTACTGATCTGTTTCTTACTGATTCTTGATGCAGGTGCTCCAGTCTCAAGGAGGGAAAGAATCTTCCTGTGCAACCAGGCTTTTCCTTATACGGAGACACTTCCACACGCTCACTCTCAGCAGCCAATCAGAAGCTGCATGAGGCTCAAGGGTCAAACACACAGCCGCCCAGAGATACACAACACCTTGGCCTCACACGCTGAGGTTGTATCATTAGCAAATAAAATACTCACTTACTAAAATCGCTGTCGAATTTCACACATTTTAATGCAATGTTTTAGCATCTGTTATTATACATATATAATGAAACATTTATATTTTGTATCCCCTTATTACACTGAATTTCACACAGATAGAGAACCCCAAATTTGTACCCAGTAAACAGCAATTGTGAAAATGTAAATTTACTCAAGAGAAATAGTTATACATTAAATTATTAACTTGAGAATGAGTCAACAAATTATCCATTGGCAAATGATGATGATGGGTGGGATTGAAAATGCATGCTGTAATAAAAATTAAACTAGTCCGGCCCCGTGGTGTAGCGGAAGGTGTGCCGGATAATTTATGCGAGTGCACAGGGCGATGCGGGTTCGTATCCTGAGCCAGTCATTTCCCATCCTTCCCCCTCTCTTTTTCCAACTTTCTTCCTGTCTAGCTACTGTCCTATCTGTTCAAAATAAAAATTAAAAGGCCAAAAAAAAAAAATCTAATAATACAATTTTTTTTTAACTAGAAACAGGTGTTCTTAGCTTTACAGCCTTGTAGCATTTAAAATTTTATGTTTTACATTTTTATTGATTAACTTGACTCGATTTTATCTTTAATGTAATATGCAAATGCTGTCCCATTTTTGTTGAACGCGAGCTCACACGATAAGTTCTCTCTTGCTCTCTGACACAGACTGGTCTGATTGATAGTGATGTGGTGACATCTGTGGCACTGGTGTTGTGCCCCTGCGACACATGTGTAGGTTGCGCTACTACATTAGATTTACCTGCCCAGCCCTAACTTTAAATGTATGTTTACAACAAAAATCACATATAAAGTACTGTAATAGACCTCCAAATCTAAAATACTTGTTCCATGAATGTTTAAATTCGTATACAAGCCCTAAACTTACAGGAAATTAAGAAATAAACTGTTTTAAAGGTAAAATTATTATTGTTTATAACTGTATACATTATATTCTGTGATTAATTCAAAACAAAATAACAATTAAACCAAAATGTTTCATTTAACATTATTATTACAGCACTATCATTATTATTATTATCATAATTAAATTAGATTATTTCACATTGATAATTTAACCTTGAAGATGCGATTGTAATGAAACATTTTTCAAAGCTTATTTATTCCCTTTAACTTAAAAGCTTATTTACTCGCATTTTGATTGGAAAATGGCGGGAAATTAATGGTGTACATCATGCAATACCATCAGGGAGTCAAGTCACATTTATTTTAAATATAGCACTTCCATGCAGATTCTTCAAAGCAGCTCCACAGAAGGAGGACTAGTTCTAGTTTCTTTCTAGTATTAACAAGTATGCTAAAATGACTGGCCCCAAGATTGTTCTGCACAATAAAAAAAAAAAGTACTAGAAGTGATGGCATGGCCTCCACGTAGCCCTGAGCTCAATATTCTCAGACTCTGGTGATATCTGGTTTACTTAAAGAGACAGAAGGAGGAGGGGAAAGCAACCTGCACAGAAAATCTGTGGTTAGTTCCCCGAGGAACAATCTACCAGCCAAATAGAATTTAGATGCGCCACCAGTGGACTCAAAATATGCCGCTGTTTTAACTGTGGTTAAACACAATATTGGTTTGATTTCGATTGCTCTTCTGTTGCAGTTAGTCCACTGATGACTAATTAAAGGCATGGGTATATTCCTGCATAAATATATTTGCTACAGGTGGTGAAGGTGCTTATATAAGTCATCAAGAATTCAGCCTGTTTCCCCGTCTCCAGCAGAGCACGGCGGGTGTGGAGGGGGCATGCTGCAGTTTATATGTTTCGCTCTAAGGGACCGTTGAGAAAAAGTGAAAGTACAATATTGAATAAATTCATTAATACTCTTTCAAGCATTACCAAGTCTCCAGCTGCTAGACATGTTTGAAATTGTGGCCCATCAAAAACTGCTAAGGCTGAGAAAAAGTGGATATCAAATATAAAATCTGAAAGGGGGTTTCAAAAGTCTATTTTTTGGTTGTCGTGTCCTTGGTTTCATCCCTCTGTTCAAACTCTTATCAGTGTATTGATTTACTCAGAGCTTGTGACATCAGTGACGTCTCAGAACACATGATGGACAGACCCAGGCTGAACACTCACTGAGCAAAATCAAAGACAGGGGCAGGTGGTTAGATTAATTACAACAGAAAAACTTAATTAATACAAAATATTTTTTGTATACACCATTTTATTACAATAAGTAATTGTAAATAAACCATTTTATAAAGATTAAATGAAAAGTCCAGCCAATATTCAGAATGACAAACAAAGATATAACACTAAAATATTACATTTTTTAAATTAAATACAGTATTTATTTATTTGATCTATTTAATTGATGCGAGTTAATGAAACTTGAAAACCCCCCGATTCCAATCAACTCAAGATGGATCTGGAGATCACCTTAAAAATAAAAAGTGATATTTAGAACCGATCATCATCAAATGTATGAAATAAATAAACTCAGACCAGCATCTGTGTATAGCACATTAAAAAACAACAAAGAACTACTCTAGAACCACAAGCACCAAAAAGGCCTTTTACTCTAACAAAGTTCTACAACAGTACCTCAAACACAGGTGTCTCCAACCTTTTTGAAACCGAGAGCTTCTTCCTGGGTACTGATTAATGCAAAGGGCTACCACTTGATAGCCTGTTCTGAATTTATTAATAAATCAGGATAATAATCTCTGCAAAGACACTGATCATGCTAATTATTTCTCACAATGAATATCAACAATGCTTTATATGAATATCAACACTTTATATTTACATTTTGTCTTAGTGCAAATATTTTTAAATTTAAAATGTAATGTAAAATGTTTTTAAAATTTTAATTAAATTTAAAATCTTTTTAAAAATTCACTCATGTGAATCAATAATTTCTTACTCCCCCAATAAAAACATCTTATGTGCTCTTCCTTCTTAATGAAACAATACATTTTAACTGACATGATTGGCAGCTGCCACTCACCTCTGATGCACGTTACTGTAGTTCAGTCTGATCTTGGACAGTCACTGTTCGGGTAAACATTCGCTTGCTCAATTTAACTCAACAAACAACCTGGGGAAGAGGCAAAAAAAATAACTGAGGATGACCTGACAGACGAGTGAAGAGATTACATAAATCAACAAAGAGCATTCATTTATTATTATATAACAGCAGTTAACCAGCATTGAAATTTTTTCTTTCACAGCTTGCTTCAAATATGCAAATGTTATGGCCCCATGTGTCTCTCTGCAACATTTAACCCAATGCAGCTTCTGTGTTGATTTTGTGATTCAATGGAATAACAATTAATAATCATAATGAACAATAAGTTCAGCAGGTGCCTTAGTACACACACCAATTTTGCTTCAAACAAGCCAAGAGCTTAATTAGTGTGTTTAATCAGGTCTTTTACCCTGCTCATGACTGGTTTAGAAGAACATAACATTCATCATTGTTGGTTTAGGCAATAAGTAGGGGCGCTAAACACCCCTAAAGTTGCACATTTATTACCATAAAAGGAATTATTCATTGTTATATTTTATTAAAGCAGATTTTTTTCGGCTGCCTGTTGGCAAAAATCTTTTCAGTTGTAGGTAAATTTAGAAACCGTGAGAATAAAACAGTGAAAAATATTGGAAGTAGAATTTCTTGTCTAATACAACCACCCAGAGAGCATTCATTTTGGTAGAAGTTGCAAAGATTAAGACAAAATATGACATCACCACTATCACATTATTGTTGCTTATTACATTGTAAAAGCATACCATTTCTTAGAAAAGTAAAACAGAATGGAATATTTGTGAATACATTAGGATTTCGTACACTCTGATCCATTACAGGAAGAAAAATAAAACAGAAATTCTTAGCAGACTCATTGACAGATGTAGCAGTCAATGAGATCCAGTAGTAACAGGTACGAGAAAAGCAGGGATCCTTTATTGCAAGTAAGTACTCAATCTATTCATGGCATTATGTCGGAGAGCAGGATGAATTACTCAAGTTAAAAATCGACTGAAGATTTCTTGTTCTTGGGCATAAAACCTTTTTAATATCCACGCATAAAAACTCCTTACTAGACTGAAGAGTGTGAGGCAATGCAACTAAAGGAAATGTTTATTTTTGTGGAATACACTTTCTAAGCAACGTCTTGTAGTTAAAGGGTCGTGATACACAGGATGTAAACAATAGACTTTCAGTGATTTACATGCGTCAAGCAATATGTTAAACTATTTTCGCCAAGAAAGCTACAAGAACTGGAGAATCTTGGACCTGTGTACTTCCAATACAGTATTGCTATGCGGTTTTAATTGGCGTTTTGTCAGCTGTCATGAAGCACTTATTTTTCTATACTTGTTATCGAAAGCCAATCCAAGTCATTCCAACATGCCAACCTACTTTGCGCAGCAGTACACGTCCTAACTTTAGTTTGATTCATCCAAACTAGAATTTGTTTTCCCTTTTAGTTCAATCCATTTTGGCAAGGGGGGAAAGCAACAACCGAACTCTAGAACCCACCAAAAGCAACCTAAAAAAAATCAGTCTGAGACCTACCCGAGGAAGTGGTCTCGGACCAGTTCCACATGAACTCTAGTTTGATTCAGCGTTCGATAATGTTCTCACCACATGCGAACCCCTCTAAACACAAATTAAGACAACAAACACATGCTTTTTGAATGAATACAGCCACCAAACTCGCTTGCTCGTGGCGTTATAAGTTGGCGTTTGTCTGTTTACATAGAAGCGTTTTCATCGTAACCCCAAGTCGAACTTGGAGTAGTTTGTAATCTGCGGAACACTTGCAACGTGGATCTGAAGCGGTTTACACAAATGATTAACAGTAAAAGATAGCAAGGGTCAAAATCAAGCAGCGAAGTCCATGTCATTCGAAGCAACTGAGAAGCAGACGAGGAAACACGTACAGTGAAGTATGTGACTAATCAGTGGTCCGTATGATGTCATTGTTTTCAGCTGGTGCGGACCAGAGAGAGTGTGGTGAGAATGAGGGCCAAATGTTCCCTTTTTGTATGGGCCAAATAAACAAACTAGAGGTGTGAAAACACCCTAATATTGAAAGGAAAGTTTATGATTAGGAAAAAGGGCAATTTCAATGACATTTAAAAAAGTAATGTTAGATTGTTACAGACTTTTATAATCACCCTCAAGAATCAGATCAGTTTTAAAACCAAAAACACTGACTAATTTAATATTATCATATTATTATACATTTATAAATATGTATATTTATGTTGTGTTCTCCTGTTCTGAAGTTTCACCACACCAAAAATCCATTTTCATTTTTGTTATTTATTGCACTGTATATTGATACTGTATATTGGCACTGTATTTTGTCTTACGTTATAAATTTGAGTGCATCTCAAAAACAAAGCAATGAATTCACTCAGAACAAATTCAATGTGGTTCAAAAGCATTTTGTGCAACTTTTTTACATTTACAATTTTGAGGAATAAAGCTATAAAATGTCTGTATTTAGAAAAAAAATCTGTGGAGAAAAAAAACCGATTTCTTTTTTGTTGTTGTTTATTGTAGTTTTGACACTTTCATCAGTTAAGATTGACCTAACTTCATATATATTATTAAAAGCTAGGATATAGGGGGTGTATTGATGTATGGCAAATTAAAATACTCCAAAAAATGGCATCACGGCAGGTAAAAACTATGCTCTGGCAGACTTGTTTCTATGGCAGGTCATAAAGGGTTAAAATTTTCATAACAAAATTAACCAAATGTAGGAAGATAATACCAAGGTGGAAACATAATGGTTTTCATTTGCAGCAATTGTGTCCATTAGTTAATGAGTTCTGGTACCTTGAGTTTGGTTGTGCTATGTGGGAGGAAAGACCACATATTACATCCAGAATGTTCTGGAGAAGCATTGAACTCAACACAAAAGCCATCATAAAAGCACGCACTTACGATTTTTGTGTTTCAAATAAAATAAAAATGTTCTTGCTAAAGCTTATAAACACAATGTAAAGAAACAGGTGAACAGAATCCTCACATGCAAACAAACACTATGCTGTTTTACTACGATGTATCTGGCTTAACCAAGCCATAAAGGTTACTTCCAGCTTCTTACATCTTAAAACCGCAAAGTTACTTTAATAGGTGATGAAATGTTGGGTTTATATTGCTGTTGCTTTTCTTGCTCTGTCTCTGGTGCGCGCCAAACAAACGCATTGTTTGCGTGAAAACAACATCACGTTACAAAAAGCTTGCTTCAAATGTAAAAAAAACAGACGAGCCACGTTGCGTTTCGGTCTGCATTGAGCAACTTTGGTTGCTGATGAAATAAACAAAGCGATAGTAAGCATCTGGAGGCATTTTTGAATATGCAAAAGATTTCTATACGGATACAAGTACACATTCTGTGACGTCAACAAACCAACCTAGAGAAGTTACATTCTCTTGTTGGGAGTTTCTTCAAAACACGGTTCGTTCATGTTCAGGTGGAACTGCTTCCTCTTAATTGCGATTCTCGTCATTAACAAACGTGTGGGTTTGTTAGTTTGATTGATTGATATAGTGTAAGTCTGTGGGTGGGCTCCTCGTGGAAACCCCACCAGAGATGATGATGCAACATTCACTCTCTGTTTGTGTTCCCCGCGCAACACTGATGCTGCAACATCCTTTTTTAATTGTGAGTCTGCGCGGTAGTGTGATATGTGTGTGATCGAGAGTGTGTGTACTCACCCGGAGCCCGAGGAAAAGCCCAAATCTCGCAGGAGGCTGAAGAGGAATAGAAGTCGCTCCTCCAGACCCGAGTTTTCAATCTGGGAGGAGCGCGTGGAAATTTCCACCATGTGACGAACAAACCCACCCGCAGCAGCAGCGCTATACACCAGAAACAGCGTGTCGGGTTACGCACAAACACACCCACAAAGCGAGAGAGCGTTTTCTGGAAAACATATTATAATTTTTCGATGTTCACGTAAAATATTAGCCCCATGTGTTCACAAACTCAACCATTTTCTTCAAGTTTTTTTTTTTTGTGAAATACAAAAATGAACATAATTCGTGCTTTGATGAAGCCCCCCCAAAAAACAACTCGACAAAATTAAAGCTGCGAGCAGTGATCAAAGGGCTCGAGCACCTTTGGCGGCATCGCCTCTCGTGGCCAGTTCGTTGCAACGCACTACGTCAAATTGTTATTTTTAAGATGAACTCAAGTGACAAATGTAAAATGTACAATGACTAGTCATGACCCTCTGGCGGCGCTAATGAGTCTAAACATTTTCTAGTGTTGTTTCGCCAAGATTCTTGTCACATGTCAAAACTGGTAACAAGAGGTACCTTATCAATATAAAATGTTCTATTTTTTTTTGTTGCTGTTTTGAAACCGTGACTTTTTCAAACCGCCATAAACCTTGAAACTGGTTATCATCCCACGCCTAACCAAGACTGTATGTGTTCAGACATGGACTGTTTACATAGCTGGTAAATTTGGAACCAGTCAGATATTGTATCACTGACTTATAACAACCTCAATTTTATGAAAAAAAGATCAATTTTTGACAACTGCCATGTCCCAATTTTACTTTCCATATGCCTTAAGACAGTATTGATGGAGTTTAGAGTTGAATCTCTGGTAGGAGTTCATTAAAGCATGATATGAGCACAAGTAGCCATTTTTAGAATTTTTTTTAAATAAATGACTACCTGTTGATTTAGCTCTTTGCTTCAAATGAGTTACGTCATTTCTCACATAACGATTCCAATTTTTAAATGTCCTTCAAGCAAAGCCTGAATAATCATTGAGACCACTGTGCGGCGCTGTTCTTACACTCTAAGTTGCTATATAGATGTGTTCAGACATGGACTCAACACACTTGGCAAGTTTCATCCTGATTGGAAATTGTTTAGCTGAGTTTTTAACAAGTTCCTGCTTCATGGTGAAACATTTATATTCAGAAGACTACCAAACAAGACCCGTTTAAAAACCCACTGGGATGAGTTTGATGATAACATGATCAAATTAAATCTCTAGGAGGAGTTCATTAAAGTACCAGGAACTGAATTGTACTCATTTTTACAAGATTCTAAACTACTGATTTTGCTCCAACTGACTTTTTTGTAGGTCTTGGTACCCTACCTAAGATTTCCAAATCAAAACGATGTACTTAAAACACACTCTGAAATAGCAGTATAAAACTGAAGAAAATGGGATATTCCATGTTGCCAGTAGGTGGAACTATAACAGATTTGATCAGACATGGACTCATAACAATCATGGCAAATTTGATCACAATCGAACAGTGTATGGCTGGGTTATTAACAACTTCCTGTTGATGTCAAATTCCATATTCTTTAAGAAAAGACTGCTGCAGTTTGGAGATGAACAGATAAATATCTAGGAGGAGTTTGTCAAAGTATGATACAAGCAGAAGTAGCCTTTTTATAGGTTTTCGCGAAATAGCATGAGATCTATATTACTTCATTTTAAGTCTTGCTGTCCTACACGTGCTGAAGTTTGTTTGTGTACGACGAATCGAGAGCATGCTAGGTGGTTCTATAGAGCTATTTTGCCACACCCACTATTCAAACCACTTTCAGAGGTAAATTTTCACCAGTTCTGACATGTGTGAAATGCTTAGACTTTATGAGCATGTTTAGACCTTCAGAAATGCACCGAAAGCCACGGAACAATAATGCACTGAGCAATTAGCATTCCAGTCCTAATTAGCATTTCCTGAAGGTAGCTGGTAGCCACTTTTGGATATGCCATGTTGTCATGGTGTTTCTTTGGCCTCCACCTCATGCATTAATAAAGCAGAAACCATAGCTGGCAGTTAAATATAATTTTTATGCCATGGTCAAATATGTCGCAATTTGTTGACGGCCCCTAAATTCACTGTTGAGAGTCTGAGGTAAAATCTGCGTAAACGAAACTTACTTTCACGCAAAGCTCTTTGCAGTCGTTTAGGCTCAGAAGCTTCTGCCTTTCAACCTAGTACAACCGCACAATGTGTTTTTTAGTTTCAGTTAATTCTTCAGAAATTAACTAACTAAAAAACAGAAAGTGTGCAAAGATGGCAATTATGTTTTGGTTGAAAGTGAATGATTTATATTTGGGCTGGGGGAGGATCGTTCTCTGTTTGTTGAGCTCTCCATAACGCAGGGTGTACCTCTCACAAATGTACAGTGATACGCTGCTGCTGATAATGTTTTTATGAAAACGCTAATAATCCAGTAATCTATGGTTACCAATAACGGCAAATTGATATTATAAGGAACAAAATTAACTGGAGCTAGCCAGCCAATCAGAATGCATTATTCAGACAGACCATGGCGTATAGCACTTATTTTTTTATAAATTTGTGTTTAGATGTTTACATTGAGTATGAATTCATTTTGCCATCTAATCATTAATAATCCTCGGTAAAAACTAAGATATGGGTTTCTGACTGTGAATATTCCCCCTACTCGAGTCAAAATCATTTTGTATTTAACAATTAAACTGAATGCAAAAATACTGTTAATAAATAAAATGTAGATCTCTTTTTGTTTGGTCATTATTTTATTTCCAAGCTTTTAAAATGTTGCCTGAAAATGTTTTCATTACTGCAGTCAAAATCACATTTTCTACACATTGCACAAATGCGTATGTACAACAGTTACATGTAATATTTAGTTACTTGAATTAGTTGCATGGTGGTGTAGTGGGTCTCATCGCTGCCTCTAAATCCCCCTAGGAGTGAATGGTGAGTGAAGGTGGCTGCAATGGGCTGGAACCCTGTCCAGAGTCTCTTTAACAAACTTGAGCTGGAGATATGCACCCTTGTGACCTTAACCAGTATTAAGGGGGTTAATAAAATGGTTTAAGAATGGCACATTTCCCATGTCCAGGCAGTTAAAAGAAAACAGCACATTGTTAGTGGGGTGTCCTTTAAGAAATGTTTTTCCCTTGACTGGATATATTATATACATACAACTTACATACATAAATATAACTTGCATAGCATTCCATGTAACACTGGGAGGCAGTGTTTATAGAGTCGGCACCATTGACACCAGTAGTGTCGATTCAACACTGCATTTTGCTGTGTACGTGGAATACACCACCAAGGTCATAACCAATGCTACACTTCAAACGGCCACACTGGCCTCTGTCTTGTTTTGTGCCAAATTAAAAATGACAACCTCTATTAGATGAGAGAACTTTGGCCCACACACTGTATGTTAATGCCAATGAAGTTTGATAACACATTTTGTTTTAAAAATGACTTCTAATTCAACCTCAATAGTGTCTAGTACATGTAACAGTGGGACAGTGTTTATACAAGTCCTCACCACTGACACCAGGAGAGATTTAACACTGCGTTTTGCTGTAAAACAACATTCTTTTGTGTAGTGATACCTCTCCTTACTCCACAGGCTCTCTCCTTGCATGCTTGTCACTGAAGTGGTGTTCCCATGGTGATGTTGGCTGGTAACTAGGTAGCTCAACACAATAGCTATCCTTCATAAAGCATCCTCAAAAAGTATCATACCTTTGTACGAAACATGCGATTTCTCTGTAAATAACCTTAGATTTAATATCTATGCCAGTTTTTATGTAATACGTAAACACGCTAAAAGTAGATATACAGTAGGGGGCTATTCATTCCTAGCATAGACACAGCTTAAGAGCACTCAGAAGAAGAGCCATGATGAACACTGAAGTCAATGCAGGTGTATTTTTGGATGGGTAGTTGCATTAAGAGTGACCCACATGACCAAAATAGACGCACCAGCAGAACGGCAAGTTGACTCTTTGATCAATATGACAATACCCCAACTAACAGCATACGTGCCTCAGAGAGACAGTTAATGAAAGTGATTTCTTTGTACTTTGGCAAAAAAAAAAAACAACAACTATAAATTCATAGAAAACCACTGCTATAGATTTGATTGGAAATGCCCATAAAAATATTTAATGGAGGTGGTGGTATGTGTTCATAACTTTTAACTATGATTACAGCAATTGTTCACGTGTTGCAAGGTTAAAATATGTTTTGGGGTGTTTACGGAATTAATAAGTTAAAAGTTTGAACAGATATTTTTTCAGTTGGAAAACCAATAAATGTTCATGCATACTTTGAGATGGAAGGATTCACCCAGATATACTAAAAAGCCAAATTAAAATGATAATTTATGTTAAATTTAGTAAATACAAGTTAAAATTTTTTAACACTATTCAGAGTCTCTCTTTGAATGCTTACAAAAATGTCATTTGTGATACTGTTCTGCACTTACACCTGTAGACATTCACCCCACTGAATCAGTCACCCAAACAGAACACTCCTCCAATCCATCTACCACTATTAGAAGGCTGAACCTCGCAGATCCGTAGATCTACGGTTCAAGCATCCCGACTTTCCGTGATAGCTCCTGGCCTTCTTGGATCTTCGTGTCTGCTCTGTGTCTCTTCTGGGATCAAACATCGCTCCATCAGCTGCGTTGGATTACTCTGCTCCAACTACTCAACTCCACTCCAGTCGCCATCTCCAAGGTCATTGTGTGTTCTTGGCACCTCCCCGCGTTTGGCCCAACGAGTGACTTTACAACACTGAGTTCATTTCCCTTTAAGGGACGTCATTTATATAAATAGTTCCTTATCAATTCTCACTCCTTCCAGAAACTGAGACAACACTTGCATAAAATGGATTTAATTTAGAGATTTATTTTCATTTTATCTACTTTACCGTCATTCCACTAAATCTGTTTTCATGTCATCAACATATATATGATGTTATTGTAACTTTTTATTTACAATTTGTAAAAACTATATATTATTTTGACATATAAGATCATTTATTGACATAAAAAAATTGCAATCACGTTAAAGCTAAAATCAATTAACCCATAAAAAAACGTTTAATATTGATATAAAGAAATGTTTACTAATAATTTAGTTATTTAGAAATGAATTGCTTCATTGTAGCTTTCTTCATAATTGAAACAAACTGAAACTAAATTAAAGTACCCCCACCTCTCGCCCGATGTGCACTGGAGATAGGCACCAGCAGAACCCTGTGACCCCAAAAGGGAATAAGCGGGTTGGAAAATGAATGAATGAATCATACAATACATTAATAGCTAGGATTGTGGTAAACTAAACTAATCTAAACTGAACCAAACCAAATTATACTGAGACTTCTTTACTCATGATGATCCTGTTCGGGACAGGACTGTACATAAACTGCAGAAACCAGTTTACTCTTAGGCCAGGTATGTCCAAATTCATCTCTGGAGGGTGACCGCCCAGCAGTTCACGAGACACACCAGATCATTTTAACAAAGCTCCTCTTGCCTTGTATGAAGATAGACTGCCACACCTGTGTTCTGGGCCTGAACCAAAACCTGCAGAGCTCCTGCCATCTAGAAACAACTTTGGATGAGCATGCCCTGGGACATAAGAACCGACACAGGGGAATGTATGTTTTAATAACTTTAGGACAGTTTGCGGTCTTTGAAGTTTACACCTTCAAACAGAGAGATTTCTGATATTTAATATGTTGATCATTTAAAGGGTTTTAATTAGATGTCAGATATAATGGGCAGCACAGTATAATCTTCGTCAGTGCCCTCCACTGTTCAGTCTAAATGAGTGTGTTTGAGCGTCTGGTACATTCTGTTCTAATGTTGCTTCTGCTTTGCACAACTCTTCAACCACAGTCCTCACACACATATGATCACACCTTTAGAGTGTGTGGAGCTCAGTGCAGACACACACACGCATGTCTTATTTATGAAGATTTTTCCTATAGAATGGAGGATTTCTGCAATTTTGTAACTATGCTCTGAGGAAACGAGACCAGTTCTCTTTTTTTTAATAGTAATAAACCAACAGATAATCAAGTTTCAGATTGAAATCAGCAAGATTCATTTTCTTTATTTAGCCACGGGAAGAAAATGGTATTGCACACCCTGCTGATCGCTGACACGTTTCCAATGGATTAGTTCATAACATAAATGCTAAGTTTATTTTAAAAAGAAAAGAAAATGGATGACCTAACACAACCTACTGCCATTGGGCAAGTTTTTCAGCCACGAGGTGTCTTTTACCTCATCACAATAGAGAAGAGGAATATAGTTTTTTAGACCTGCGAATATCACACACACTTTTGAAGCCATGGCTAAATGAACATGGATTGCAAAAACCCGTTAATAAGCCTTGAAAAGTGATTGTCATCTGAGATCGTTTTAATCAAGTCATAAGGTTTCAAATGAAATTCGAAGATCACAGTCTACACATTGCAGGACCTGTGCTTCATTTCTATAATTAACTCGGGGGTGCATTCTATCATTGAGCTATACTTGTGATGTATTTCAGTATGTATGAAAAACATCTGAGTGGTTTTTGAAGATGTGTGCCGGGGCTTGTCTAGTGAATGCCTTTGCAAATAGTCTACAGTTGGGTTTGGTTCCAACACCTGTTCTTTTTGATAGGAGTATCAATAGCATTCTCACGTATTACTCACCTGAAAGAGTACATGAAGTTAGTTGGTCCAAGAGTAGAGGATACTGAGGACAGAATTAGGTGGAAACAGATGATTCGCTGTGAAAAAGGAAAAGAAGAAGATATCTGAATGCAGGTGGTATAAATGCTGTCGTTAAAAAATGCAGGTTTCAAGCTCTCTTGTTAGTTTTGTTTTGGATTCATTGCTTGATTTCATCTGTGAATGTGTGGAATGTGAAAAGCAGCATTCCCGCTGAGCATGAGTTTAATGGGACGCCTGTTTTGCCTGTCCAGTACGATTACTACTGGACATTTATTCATCCAAACAATGAACCCTGAGTTCCTAGAAGAACTAGAAGTTCCTTCTCTACTATCAAAAACACACAATAAATATTTTGTTTTATCCAGAAAACGTTATGTATGCTGCATTTAGTTTTACTTTGTTACCCGCTTCTTCATTTTCAGGGTCACATCAGGGTTCCAAACCTGTGGGGCCACCCTGGACAAGTCGATTCATCACAGCATTCTAGATTTCATTTATAAAGAATGAACAACATAAACAATGTCAATTTATACATGTTAAGAAGAAAATATATTTCTGAGCAGTTTAATTTATGTTAAACGCGTTTTTTGTAAAATTTTTATAGTGTCCTGGATAGTTTGAAATATTTTACGAATCAAGCAATATTTAACTAAATTAAATTCAAATTCAATTCCGCAAAATCAGCTGGCACTGTTAATGTCACAATAGCTATAGGAAGGAGAAGCTGATACAGCACATGTGTCAAACTCAAGGCCCGCGGGCCAGATGTGGCCCGCCATGCAATCTAATGTGGCCCGCGAGAGCTTAAAAGTTTTGAGTGTCTAAAAAAAAAAAAAAAACGGAAACGGAATGCCTACACAATTTCCCACAATGCCTAAGCTAGCAGTAGCGGTGTTTCCGCTTCCATACTCATAAGTGAAACTTCAGAGCTGCCAACTCTCACACATTGAATGTAATACTCGCATTTGAGTGATCTCTCATGCCACAGCTCCGATTTCTCACGCTAAAATGTGAAATGGGCACAGCTAATAGTTTATCTGTGACCTGTTTCTTGAGGCTGATGATAAAATATGATGATCGATATGCATTGTCTTTAGTCTGTGAGGTTTTTTTTCGCTAAACAAATTACAAAACTGCTATTTTTATTTACTCACTTGGACAGCTGGATCCTTCAATAATGGAGTTATGTGGGTTTTCATAAGCATACGAAAGATTACGGGTTTATTCAGAGAAGAATTTTTACAGTTTGTACAGAAGAAAAGTGTTCCTTAAACTCAACAGGACGTTGAATTGATGCATTGCCAGCCAACAATTGGGTGATGCCAAGATCTTTGGAACCCATGACGTCTTCGGAGGTGATGACAGGAGTTGTGAAGAACTTTCTTAGCGCTGTCCTCCTAAAGTCGCACCAACAACAGAACATGACATGAGAAACATCCTTTCTGCCCCAATGCACCCTGGTCTCTAAGTAAACATATCATTTTCTTTTGTCATTTATTGTGGGGTGCTTGGTCTCTAAATGGCGAACTAGTTTTGAAGGCTTCATCGCCCCATTAGACAGCCGGTCACCGCATATTATGCACAGCAGGCTTGGTGCATGGGAATTGCCTGTGGCGATAAATCAATATTTTAAATAGGTTCCCTTTCAGGAACTCGAGCTGCGTCGTAACGCTATGGGGAACGCTCGCTGCGTTTCCGGCTTGAACTATGTGTAAAATCTCGTCCAATCGACAGGCGTGACGTCATCCGAGCGCGGCGACGCACCCGGAAGTGCGCCGCATAAAGAACCAGCGATGGAGACGGCAACCAGCTTTTCTGCGTTCAGTAAGCGCTTTCTATGTGTATTGCTGCTAACGGTTTTTCTAAAAAGAAAAAGATAGAGAAATTATTTGTTAGAAAAATTTGTGAAGAATGAAACGCTCCTCGAAAACCAGGCATACCTTCAAGCCGTGTGCTGCTCCTTGTCCACGCTTTATTACGGCCGAGGACTCACACGTGCTTTGTTTGGCATGTTTGGGAGTGGATCATGCCCAGTCGGCTCTTGAGGGAGTTGGCTGTGAGCATTGTGAGCGCATGCCTATGCGCACACTCCGCTCACGGAGGGCGTTTTTTGAGAAAAATGCTCTCCCCTGTGGGTCCAGTGGCCGAGCTACTGCTTCTGCTGAGGCGAAGCGTCGGCTTCGGTCCTGGGGTTCACAGGTGGAGCTAGCAGAGGGCGCGGGGACGGGCTTTGCCTTATCGCCGGCCTCACCTGCTAGCTCCGATCCATTGTCGTCGGGAGCGGAAGCGCGCCTGCCGGTGATTTCTTCCCCCCACGCTATGGATGAGGGACTGCTCATGTCTTCCTCCGAGGAGGATGATGTGGAGCCTGTCCCTCACGTGGTAGCCGCTGCACTTGAGCCGACGCAGCCGCTACAATTTGAGGAGCTGTTGGAGGTGGTGACTCGGGCAGTCGAGAAACTCGATATATCTTGGCCACCGGTGGCACAAGCTCCGCGTTCGGAAAGTAAGCTCGACGAACGTTACCTGCGTCCACGGTCACAACCTCCCCGACGGGGCCTGCCGTTTTTTCCGGACCTTCACACCGAGGTGTCTAGGTCCTGGGATCATCCCTATACGGCCCGCCTCTTCTCCCCGGATGTTCATTATTATTCAAACATCCAGGGGCTGCAAGAGCACGGTTATGGGACGATTCCCAAGGTGGAGCAGACGCTTGCGAGCTATCTCTCCCCTAACTCGCCCCTGAAGGCCCCGTCACTCCCCACCAGACCGCTTAGGCAAACCTCGGCTTTGGTGGGGAGGGCTTATTCGGCAGCTGGGCAGGCCGGCGGCTGCCTGCACACCATGGCGGTGCTACAGGCATATCAGGCCGAGCTCCTGAGGGATCTCGACCTGGGAGATTACCCTGCGGTGGCCGAGCTGAGGAAGGCAACTGATCTTTCCCTTCGCCCCACGAAAGAAACAGCCCGTGCGTTGGGGAGGTCGATGGCTGCCATGGTGGTTATGGACCGCCACCTATGGCTGACTCTGTCTGAGTTGGGTGACAAGGACAGGTCGTTCCTGCTCGACGCCCCGGTAGTTTCCTCAGGCTTATTCGGCGATGCCGTTTCAGTAGTCGTCGGCAGGTTTCAGGAGGCTCGGACCCAATCCGCGGCCTTCCAGAGGTTTCTCCCCCGCCGCCGTCGTTCTAGGAGCAATGCTGGACGGGAGCAGACTCCGAAAGCTGCCACTTCTGGATATAGGGAGACCCAGAAGCAGAGCGTTGCCGCCCGTGCCCCTCCCGAGGGGCGGCAACATCGGCCCAGGCCCAAGGAAATGGCGGATCTGAGGACCGTCATTTTCAATAAACGGGCTGCGGCGAAGCGCTCCTGATGGGCAGGGGGGGTCTCCGGCTCTACTGAGGTCGAGCGACGTGCTTCATGGATTTTTCGGCGACCCCCTCAACACATGTTTCCGCTATCCCTGCCACCGCTAGGGCTTCAGTGCAGGTTCAAATCGGGTCCTCCAAGGAGTCCCGCGCCCCTATCAGGAGCCGATACCCGTCGAGCACCAGAGACCAACCTCGAGAGGTTGGTTCCCCTGAGTCACTTCGCAGAGGCTTGGTCCAGCCTCCCGGGCGTCTCCCAGTGGGTCTTGCGGGTTGTGACTCGGGGTTACAGAATCCAATTTCGGTCCAGGGCCCCCGGTTCACCGGGGTTCTGCCTACCAATACTCCAGATCCCTCCCAAGCTCTGGCCATGGACCAGGAAATACGCACCCTACTTCACAAAGGAGCCATCGAGGTGGTTCCCACGCACGACAGCCAGTCGGGGTTTTACAACCGGTATTTCTTGGTCCAGAAGAAGGACGGGGGCATGCGCCCCATTCTCGATCTGCGGACCATGAGGTTGCCGTTCAAGATGCTCACTATCAAGCAGGCTGTGGCGCAGATAAAGTATGGCGTTCGTTAAGTATGGTTCATTTCCATCGATCTCAAGGACGCCTACTTTCATGTCCCTATATGTCCTTCTCACAGGAAGTTTCTTCGGTTCGCCGTAGGGGGCACGGCTTTTCAGTTCCGAGTACTTCCTTTCGGCCTATCGCTCTCACCAAGGACCTTCACCAAATGTGTGGACGCGGCCCTGGCTCCCTTGAGACTACAGGGCATCCGCATCCTCAATTATATAGACGATTGGTGGGTTCTGGCTCGTTCAGAGCTGGAAGCAGTTCAACATCGAGATGTTGTTCTCGCTCACATGGAGGTCCTGGGTTTTCGACTGAATCCCTGCAAGAGCGTGCTTTCCCCGGCTCAGAAGTCCACCTTTTTGGGCATCATATGGGATTCCACCTCCATGCGAGCACGCCTGTCTCAGGCTCAGATCTCTACAATCCTGGAGACAGTCAGGAGGGCGAGACTGGGCCACCCACTGACAGTTCGGCAGTTCCAGCGGCTGCTTGGCCTCATGGCATCCGCGTCCACAATAATTCCGCTCGGACTCCTTCATATGAGGCCCCTTCAGTGGTGGCTGAGGAGTACGGGGTTCTCTCCCCGGCTTATCAAGGTCACGCAGCGGGCTCTTCGTGCCTTGGCCCCTTGGAGAAACCCTGCGTTCCTGTCCCAGGGTCCTGTGCTGGGGATACCGTGCCGTCGGGTGACCATCACCACGGACGCGTCCAGCACGGGGTGGGGGGCGGTGCTCGGGAACCACCCTGCCCACGGTCAGTGGGATCAGCCCCTGCTCTCATGGCATATCAATTGCCTGGAGTTGCTGGCCGTGTTTCGTTCTCTGCTGCACTTCCTACCCGACATCAGGGGCCGCCATGTGCTGATTCGCACAGACGATATCCCCTGTACGCCTTTCTCCCTGTAGCACTGCTTCCAGGAGTCCTGGAGAGGGTACGTCAGGATGGCGTTCGCCTCCTCCTGGTGGCGCCACGATGGCCAGGTCAGCCGTGGTTCACGGACCTACTGACCTTGCTGGACGGCGAGCCGTGGGAAATCCCAGTCTGTCGGGACCTTCTCTCTCAGCGGGACGGGACGGTGGTGCATCCCCGTCTGGAGCTTTGGAGGCTGTGGCTGTGGCTGAGGCATCCCTTTGAGCCTTTGAGCGACATTCCTCTGCGCTTCATGACATCAAAACGGCATTCCTACTCGCCATTACCTCCCTTAAACGGGTTGGGGACTTGCACGCTCTCTCTGTCTCCCCCTCGTGCCTTGAATTCTTCCCTGGTATGGCTAGCGCTATTCTGCGCCCTAGGCCAGGCTATCTGCCTAAGGTGTCTTTTGCTGCCCCTAGGCCCATACGATTGCGGGCATTCTACCCTCCTCCATTTGAGTCCCCTGTGCAGGAGCTCCTTAATAATATCTGCCCCGTGCGCGCTCTGGATAATTACGTCAGACGCACGGCTCAGTTTCGGGTCTCGGATCAACTCTTTGTTTGCTATGGCCCCCACAGAAAGGGTTTTCCTGCTAATCTGCAGTCTTTGAGCAGATGGATTGTGGACGCTATTGCCTCTTCCTATACCTCCTCTGGTCTTCCGGCCCCCTTCGGGATCAAGGCTCACTCTACTAGAGGTGTGGCGGCATCTACAGCTCTGTCCTCTGGAGTCTCTATACGGGACGTGTGTGACTCTGCGGGATGGTCCACGCCTTTAACTTTTGCCCGCTTTTATAGCCTGGACATTGATAGTTCCCCTGGACCTGCGGAACTGCGGACGGCCGTCTCCTAGAGAAATAATGGTTAGACATGGTCAGTTCCAGGGCCGCGTGGCGTGTTTTGACACTCGTTCCCCATAGCGTTACGACGCAGCTCGAGTTCCTGAAAGGGAACGTCTCAGGTTACGTATGTAACCAAGGTTCCCTGAGGGAATGAGACGCTGCGTCTCCAGGCCACGCCTCCCGTGTACTGACAGCGCTTACGGTGCTTCAAAGCTGGTTGCCGTCTCCATCGTTGGCTCTTTATGCGGTGCACTTCCGGGTGCGTCGCCGCGCTCGGATGACGTCACGCCTGTCGATTGGACGAGATTTTACACATAGTTCAAGCCGGAAACGCAGCGAGCATTCCCCATAGCGTTACGACGCAGCGTCTCGTTCCCTCAGGGAACCTTGGTTACATACGTAACCTGAGACGTTTCTGTTAAAGGCAGCTTTCCCTTTTTTAGCAGGTTCAGGCTCCTCTTCTGTCCTTTTATTAGACCATTTTCCCTTCGTAAAATACCTTTCTAAAGAAGTTTGTTTTTGCTCATTTTGCTAGTTTGGGATTTTAAGTCATCACGTGACTTATGGTGTCGAGCATGTGACATGCATCAAGTGAGACGGATGTAACAGAGAGAATCCACTTTTCAAAATAAAACGTCATTAAGACTCGGATAATTTTCCATTAACGGAAATAATGGAAATAATTTTTTCTTTGTGTGTGGCCCGGTACCAAATGACCCATGGCCCGGTACTGGTCCGTGGCCCGGGGATTGGGGATCACTGCTATAAAGGGTAGAACAGGGGAAGAAAGAACAGCTCAAACCAATCAAGGAGAGAGAGCTGGAAATAAAGTCACACCTGAAATCAGGCAATAGGAAGGAAAGAAATCTAAAACAGCAAGGTGGAAAAGGAACTCTAACAGTAGATCTTAAATCTGCGCGTGGTCTCCCCCTCTCTCTCTTGGTCACAGAAGCATGCACGATGTGCACAGAGCGAAATGTGAATGTTAACTGATAACTATTCACGCCTTTCCGAGTCTAAGGAGTCAAGTCCGAGTCAAGTGCTGAGTCATTGGGGTTGAAGTTCTAGTCGAGTCGCAAGTCTTTTGCCATATTGTCAAGTCGAGCCTCAAGTTACTAAATTAATGACTATAGTCTGACTCGACATCAAGTCACATCATTCAGGTTCACACCACTGGTCTAAATTACAACAGGGTGCTCTTTAACCCCTTAAGACCTGCCATTGAACCAAGTCTGCCAGATCATATTTTACAATTTTACCTGCTGTGGTGGCATTTTTGCCATACATCAATACATTCCTTATATCTTAGAGTGTTATAGTTTTAATAGATATTAAAAACTCCTAAACTGAACCTACAGTCAGTCTCTAAAGTCTCTACTGCTACAGTCTCTAACTCATGCATCACAGCTGGTCTCACAGCTGTTCTACACACCTTCACTTTGATTCTTGCTGACACTCTTCTGTCACACAACACCCCTTTTCTCCACCCACTCCAACCTGCCCGCACTCACCTCTTTTCTACACTCCCCGTCGCACTGGACTGTTGACCCCAGATACCTAAATTCCCGCACCTTCTTGACCTCAGCCCCCTGTAACCTCACTGTTCTACTTCCCTCCCTCTTGTTCAAATGCATGTATTCTTAATGCTGACTTTCATTCCTCTTCTTTTATTCCCCCACCTCCACCTTGAACTCCTTTGTCTGACTTACACCACATCTCAGTGCTGTCATACTTCTCTCATACATATCCTGAACTATTATGATGTACTTCTCTGGCACCCTCATACACTTCCACACCTCCACAGCTATGCCATCTGGAGCCTTTCCACTCTTTATTCTCCTCAGAGCCTTCCTCAGCTCATCTTTTCTAATCTTTTCAATGTCCTAAACCTAACCCTAAAACCTAACCCTAAACCTAAGATTAAGTAACATGAGTGGATCCTCAGAGTGTACATTAACGGATATTTTATAAGCCAACCAGAAGAACTCACTTTGAGAGGCAATAGTTGGATATTAAATGGTTGGTATAAAGCTCAGGGGTATAATCTGACAAGTTTTTTTCTCTACCAAGTTTTTCTAAAAAAAAAGGCTTCTTATCAAGGCTTTTGATGAACCTGGGATGATAGGAGTCGTTGTAGAATTTTAAAACCTAACCTAAAGCCATCGGACTAGATATACCCCTATATAAGACACCAGAAAAATAACCAACCATTCAACATTAATGATTATAACATAAGGTGCACTCTTCATGAGAGGGAACGAAAGACCTCAAGATAGCACATAACAGGAAAGAGATCTAATCTCAACTCCAATCTGAAATTATAGTCCTACACAATACCCAATATACATTATCATAGTAGATCCTGTTTATCTTCAACCCTCCTGGGTCACCTGCATCCTATGGACAGATTGGTGATGTAGAGGTAGGGTAGAACCAATGAAGCCCAGACAGGTTTCAGAATTGCTGGCCTGGAAGAGAGTCCTATTCAAGGTTCTGAGGATGGATAAGTCTGCTATTAGATCGGATAGCCAATATTAACCCTAACCCTAAACCTTAACATAACCCTAAAAATCTAACCCTAACCCTAACTTTAAACCTACACCTGAGATTAAGTAACATGAGTGGAGCCTTAAGGTAATTTAATAGATACTCTATAAGCCAGCAACCCTAACCTGAGATCCCGGCCCTAACCCTCAAACCTTGGACCTCAAACACTGTACCTTAAACCTTGTACATCAAACATGATACTTCAAACCTCAAACTTTATATCTCGAACCTTAAGACCTCAAACCTTAAGACCTCAAATTTTAAAACCCTCCAAGGAGTTAAACATTATTTTGAATATTATCCTCGATGCGATTACAGATAACATGTCGAAGGACCAGGATTTCAGGACTCTCATCAGAACTCAGAATGACTATCTGAGAACTTTCGACCACCTAAGGTCTTTAGAAGACTCATGGTCAAAACATGAAGTCTCACCCAAACTCCAACGAATGGTCAGGGAATTAACAAGAAGCATCCACCCAATCAAACCAACAGAGAAAACATCTTGCACGCATTGGGGGACATCCTGCATGAGCATTACAAAATCCGTATAAATGAAATAACACTCAGAATGAGCTCGAGTAATCCACGGAAATAGGATGAGGTGTGGATAGTACCTATGAAATGGGGGAGAAAAAAAAACTTTAAACTTTAAAAGAAACTACAATTCAAGAATGCAACAAGAAAAAAATACCTTCTTTGAGGGAAAAACAACAATAAAAAAGAAAGTCAAACTCAGACTGAGAACAGCAATAGCAGGAACAAGAAAATTCACAGACAATAGTGCATCACTTCAGGGGCAGAAGCAGGAACCAACAGAAAACCTACAAAAAAGATACATCTAAAACCACGGAAGACACTTTGGAAGAACCGACAAACAAAAGAATAAGATCCACTGCCGTATCTACCCCTGGAAAAGAAACTGTACCAACCCTTACCCCCAGAAACAGAGGAGCTATGAGTGTACTGGATCCACCTCTGGCGGAAGGACACGGTCATACCATCCCCCTCGGACCAATAAAAGAAATTTCACAAGTAACCAGAATGGTCATTGACAAAATTCAAGACACGAGGAGGGAGGAACCAATCCTGAGTGAAGAGGACACTAAGGAAAAGGGGTTTCTCCCCCAAAGGCAAGAGAACACAAGACAGAAATACAAAGATTGGACATCAAACCCTAAAAGGAAATTTTTATTCATAGGAGACTTCAATCTCAGTAGAATTCCACATACCAATGATTTGGACATACAAATAGTAAGCTACCCAGTAGCAAAAATACAACATATCTCACATGTCATTCAGGACAAAACACCGGTATCAAGGGAGGTGAAAGCCTTAATTATTTCAGTGGGCATAAATAACAAGGAACAAAGTAGCGATAGGATCCTACGAATACTGTTAAAAAAGTTGATTGACACAGCATCCGAAAAATTCCCTTTAGCAGAAATTTACATTCTGTTAATCAATTTCTCCCAGAAGTTAGCAACCCACTTGCCAAAAGTTGGTCCAAATTAATAAAGCTATTGCAGCCACTGCCCCATATCTCCCTCTAATTTCAAATCAACACTTCAAGACAGAACAAGACCAAATACATTGGACACCAGAGACCGCCAAAGCCATCTTTAATGGTTGGAAAGGGGAATTAAAATTACATCAAATATTATCCGCGCCAGGGGTAGAACATCTCAATAATTCGGTGGTTAATTTATCCTCTACGGTAAAATTAACAAAGACAGAAAATACACTACTTGATAGAGGCTTATCATTTATACCGACTCAACCGATTCCAACTACAATAGATCAGCACTTACGACGGAACTTAAAGCATTCCACAATAGAATATAAAAAGCATGTTACTTTTTGCCGGAAGAGGGTAACAGCCCAACACCACTTCCAATTTCAGCACCAACCAATTGGATGCCCCCAGCAAATCAGCTCCCTAAAGAAATATGGGAGTTCAGGAGGGGTTCAGACAACTTCAAAATAAGGATTTCTCTAAAAATTTGACAAGAACAATATACACCCAGTCTTTACCCATCATAAAACAAATAGTGAATTCACTGTTAAAGGAGGGCTATATTCAACAGAGACAAGCCTCCTACTTATTGAGTACATCAGAAACACCCAGAATTAGACGGTTTCATATGTTACCAAAGATCCACAAGCCAAAAGACACGTGGGCTCTGAAAACAATAGTTTCAGACTGTGGGAGTGAGAGATATGGAATAGCTGAGTTCTTAGACTTCTACCTTAATCCCCTATTTCAGAAACATTCCAGTTACATAAAAGATACATCTGATTTTTTAGACAAGGTTCAAAGGTCCAAAATCCCACACAATGCATTCCTGTTTTCACTGGATGTGGACAGTCTTTATACCAGCATAGAGACAAAAAAGGGATTAAAAGCCATTAGGGATTACCTGAACAAGCACCAGTATCAGGCCAGACCATGCAAGGCTATCCTGGAACTCTTGGAACTTAGTTTAACCCGGAAGGTTTTTGAGTTTGCAAACCAACATTTTCTACAAATAAAAGGAACCGCGATAGGCAAAAAGTTATACCGACATACGCAAATATCTATTTGGCCAATTGGGAAGAAATACTTCTAGAGCGATGTGATAAAACACCATTCATTTATTTTAGGTACTTAGATGACATTTGGGGAGTGTGGGAGCATAGTAAGACAGACTTTACCATATTTCTGGAAAAAGTTAACAACCACCACAAATGAATTAAAGTAAAATACACTTTGACACAAGATTCCATCAACTTCCTGGACACAACTACATTTAAGGGTCCGGGTCCGAAAAAAAAACAGGTATATTAGATACAAAGGTGTTTTTTAAGGAAACAGATACGCATGGACTTTTGCATTACAAAAGTCACCACCCAAGACATACTTTTGAGGGCCTGGTGAAGTCCCAATTAATTTGATTGTCTAGGATTTGTACACAAGCAGAAGATTTTGAACTGACAACACAAACCTTGTTTAGAGCCGAAGGGAGAGGGGATATCCTAGATCTAAACTTAGGAGACTTCCTAATAGAAGAGCGCACAAGGATAAAACACCTACTGTAAGGTCAAATGGGCCGCATTAGCAGTTCACTAAAATCCCAGCAACATTTAAATACATACATATAGCAAAAAAATGTATTAAACAGATCAAATCAAATTACATTAGTACATTAGGTAAAGTAACAGAACTACAAAAACACAGCCGGCATACAAGAGGAACCTTAATCTTAGGGACCTTCTGGTGCACAGTAGCCTGAAAGGGTGCACCATTAAAGCCCAGGGTCAACCGCACGCCCTCAAACTACCCAACATTGAGATAAAAACAAAAAAACTGTGTTTATATAATTAGCTGCCTCAAATGCCATAAACTATATGTGGGCCAAACCAAATATTCGGTCACCTCTAGAAAACATAGCCACAAATATAATATTCAGAAAAATACACCCGATAAAAAACACCAAATCTTAATCACACATTTTTGGAGACACGGAATTAACAGGTTCTGTACAAGGGTATTGGAACATAGGGTTAATTGGACTAAAAAAACAAAGATATAAGGCAGAAAGGGGATGGATCAAGAAGTTAAACACTTATTAGGGAATAAATATGTTTTAAAGATTAAGCCAAAAAAAAAATATTGACCATTATTTTTGTACATGTTTCCCTAATCATAGGAAAACGAGAATTGACAGAAGAAAGCTCAAGGGGTTAAAAAAATGACAGGAGAATGGAGGATCCAGAAAAAACTCCCCCGTCCGTATTGAAAAAGAAAATGTGAATCCATAAAAGGAGAATTTTTGTTGAAATTTAATGGCCTTATGTAAAAAAAAACATAAATTTTTTGTTAAAAAAAATCAAGATAAAAAATTAAAATATGTTGTGGGGCTGAGTTTATATGGGTGTAGATATATATCTATATATAAGTATATATATATATATATATATATATATATATATATATCCTCAAGGAAGATCTTCCCACCCATCCTGATGATCTGGTAGCCTTGGCCCTGCAGATCTACAGGAAGTTGAGCTACACTGGCTCCACCAACATTCCTCGGGAAGGATTCTCGACCTCCAAGCCTATATCGACTACTCAAGGCGTTTCCTCAATTGAACCCATGCAGATCGGCGGCGCGCGTCTGGCACCAGCGGAGCGGAGAGAAGAATGGTTCACCACCTCTGTTTGTACTGCGGACAGGTGGGTCATATTTGTGCCAAATGTCTGGTAAAAGACCCAGCTTGCCAATATTTCGGAGAATATTGGTGAGCAGTACCTCTCGATCTCCGAGTTCCTTGTCCTGCACACTAATCAAGGTTGCCCTTTGGCTGGAATCTAAAACCATCTCCTGTCCTGCGCTATTGGATTCCGGTTCCGAGGCCAATCTCATTGATGAAACCTGCGCGCTTTCATAACCTTCGCCTGCGAATCCTTCCTACTGCTGTCGCTGTCTACACTCTGGACGGGAGAAGCCTTTCTCAGGTTACTCAAGAGACTACAGAGTTTGATATGTTTGTTTCCGGATATCATATTGAGACTTTGTTGTTTTTTATTTTTCACTCTGCATTAGCTCCCTGAGTTTTAGGTCATCCTTGGCTTCAGAGACACAATCCCTAGATTGACTGGCGTAATGGAGCTATATGCTCGTGGGGACTTGACTGTTATTCTTCTTGCTTAGGGCACCTCTCTCCCACCTCACCACCCATATGATTGCGCTATTGTACTTCTTCCAGACACGAGCCCTCCCAGGGGTCGCCTTTTCCCCCTTAATACTCTCGAACATAAGGATTTAGAGGATTACATTTCTGAGTCACTCCGGGCTGGCACTATTGTACCCTCCTCTTCCCCAGCCGGTGCTGGATTTTTTTGGTAGCGAAGAAGGACGGCTCTTTACGCCCCTGTATTGATTATCGGGGGCTTAACGCCCTCTACCTCTCATGACCACAGCCTTCGACTTATTGCTGGAAGCCAGCTTTTTTACTTAGTTAGACCTCCGGAACACCTATCACCTCGTGCGTATCCAGGCCGGTGACGAATGGAAGACCGCATTTAATACCCCCTTCGGCCACTTTGAATATCGGGTTATCCCATTCGGTTTGGCCAACTCTCCAGCTGTGTTTCAATCTCTGGTTAATGACATGCTTTAGAGACATGATCAATTTATTTTCAATTTGTATCTCTCGATGACATTCTTGTTTTTTGGACCTTAAAACACACATTATACATGTGCGTACTCTATGTCAAAGCAGAGAAATGTAACTTCCATGCCTCCTCCGTTTCCTTTTTAGGCTATGCCATCTTTTGTGAGGGTATTTATATAGCTCCCTCCGAAATAAAAGCCGTAACTGATTGGCCCGTGCCCGAGTCTTGCAAAGCTCCTCAGCACTTTTTGGGTTTTGCTCATTTTTATCGCTTCATTCAGGGTTTCAGTCAAATAACACTTCCTCTCACCAGACTGACCTCTGCTACGACGCGTTTTTTTTTTTGGAATGGGGCCTGATCCGGAACGTCAATTAATTGTTGAGGTTGACGCTTCTGAGTGTGGCATGGGGGCTGGTCTTTCTCAACGCTCCGAGCACGATCACAAGGTTCACCCATGTGTTTTTTTTTCTTGTCGCCTCTCTAGTGCCGAACGTAATTATGATGCGGGCAGTCTGGAGCTTCTCACTATTAAATTAGCTCTCGAGGAATGGTGACATTGGCTAGAGGGGTCTTCTTGCCCTTTTTTGGTGTTAACGGATCACCGAAATCTGGAACATATACGGTCTGCTAAGAGGCTCAACGCACGCAAGGCACATTGGTCTTTATTTTTGATCGATTTAATTATTCTATTTCCTATCGACCCCATAACAATAATGTTAAGCCTGATGCTCTCTCCAGACATTTTTCTGTAAGCAGTGAAGGCTCACCTCCAGCTACAATTCTCCCTGCCACCAGGTTTGTGGGCAGGCTTAGGTGGGGAATAGAGCGCACTGTTAAAGAGGCCCTTGGCGCTACCAAGATTTCTCCCGACTGCCCTGCTAATAAGCTTTTTGTTGTAGAAGCTCTCCATCCTTCCGTTATTAAATGGGCTCATTCCTCTAAATTTGCCGTACATCCTAGGGTTCTTCGTACTGTCCACATTATTTGGCAGCGGTTCTGGTGGCAAACTTTACTTAAAGATACGCAAGCGGGAATTTGTGTCGGCATGTTCTATTTGCGCTCAACATAAATCAGTTAATCAGTGCCCTCGACTGATAATGGGTTATCCCCCTTTCAATGCTGCTTAGGTTACCAACCTCCCCTATTCAATGCACAAGCAAGAAGTCTGATGTTCCCTCCGTACAGGCCTTTATTGACCGTGCTCATCGCACATGGCAGAGGGTTACTCAGGAGCTTAAAAAGACTAGGGAATGTATGCAGCGGTCTGCCAATTGTCACCGTAATCCTGCTCCTCACTATGTCTGTGGTCAGAAAGTCTGGTTGTCTACTCGAAATATTCCTCTTCGGGCCACCTCTCGTAAACTAGTTCCTCGCTACATTGGCCCATTCTCCATCAGTAAGATGATTAACCCTTTGGGGGTTGCACCCGTTAGAATGAAACCCGCCCTGCTTGTACCACTTCTTAGATTTTGATGAGACCTTAGGACTCCGGACTCTATCCGGATAACCCTGGTAACCTAACGGTGTCAACAAGGGGTTTATCTGGTGGAGTTAAGGTATGGTATCCAACCCCCCTGAGTCTACTTAGACAAAGCACGCAGGGTGTGGGGGTCCGGGGCTCACGGACCTTAATTGGTAGCCCAATTTTATATGGTGGTTAGCACTGACGCACCACAGCTACTTACACTTTCAGATACTTAAAACAGCTTTAATGATTTTGCAAAAAACAGTTCTTTTTGGATGAAAATTAAGAAAAATAACTACCAACCCAAAAGCCCTAAGAAAGATCGTACCTTTCTCTTAGTGGTTAGTGGCAAGCTGTTTTTTATGGCTTGAATTTTGTCTGTTTGTGGCCTTATGACTCCTCCTCCGACAGTGTAACCCAGGTAAGTAACAGAAGTTTGCGCTATCTGACATTTGGTCACGTTGATAACTAATCCCGCTTCAGCTAGGCGTTAAAATACCACACGGACATGGTTCAGGTGATCCTCCCAACTCTCGCTAAAGATGACAATGTCGTCAACGTAAGCTGTTGAGTATTCTTCGAGACCTCTCAAAACTTGGTCTGCTAGCCGCTGGAATGTGGCAGCTGCCCCCTGCAAGCCGAAAGGTAGATATTTGAAGTGATATAGCCCACTCGGAACTCGGAATGCAGTCAACTTTTTAGAGTCCTCTGCCAAAGGTACTTGCCAGTAGCCCTTACACAAATCCAATGTAGTAAGGAATTTAGCTTTACCCAGTCGTTCGATCAGTACATCCACCCTAGGCATTAGATAGTGGTCGAAATGAGAGCTTGGAGAAATCCACGCAGAATCGAAGAGTACCATCTTTCTTCGGAACAAGAACCACAGGGCTGCACCAAGGACTGTAAGAAGGTTCAATGATCCCCATTTCCAACATTGATTGGACTTCAGCCTTCAAAGCTGGAATTAATTTGGCTGGAGTTCTGTCTGATGGGGTCTGGTTTCAGCAATTTGATGGAATGTTGTAACAAATTGGTCTTTCCTGGTGTCTCGCTGAATAAACCCGGTATCAGCAGGTTCCGTATATCGGCTTGCTGCTGTTGAGACAGATGACTCACGTCAGTACAACTTGGAGGTTTGGGTACTGGAAAATACATTTCTTCATCCTCTTCGTCGGTATCTACGGCTCTGGCACACAACACATCCGCAGAGAACTTGTCTCTGTCCACCCAGGGGTGTAATAGGTTGACATGATAAATTTTATGTTTCTTTCTTCAATCAGGCATCAAGAGTTAGTAATTCGTTGGGCTCACTTGTCTTGTGACTTCATAGGGACCTTGCCACTTCATTAGGAGACTGCTCTCGGTGGATGGAAGAAGAAGTAAGGCTTTCTCACCTACTTTCAGTGATCTTTGGCAGCTTGATTTGTCGTAGTTCTGCTTCTGTTTCTCTTGAGCGGCGCTCATGTTCTGGTGCACATCGGCTGTCAGGGAACCCAGTTTCTCTCTCATCAACATCACGTAACTCAGGACGTCATTCTCCTTCCCAGTACTCTTTCATCAGATTGAGCAGTCCACGAACTTTGCGACCACGCAACAGTTCGAAGGGGGAGGTACTTCTCTGTATGCAAACAGTATATAGGGCAGCCACGAATCCCAGTCACCTCCGTTAGCAGAGACAAATTTGCGGACCATAGCTTTTAACAATTGATTAAAACCTTCGACTAACCCGTCAGTTTGAGGGTGATGGCTGTATTGGAGAAATACAGAGCAACTTGTAAACCTACTTCATGAATTTTGATGTAAAAGTCATGCCTTGGTCAGTGATTATCTCACGCGGGATGCCTACAAGGGAGAATAACTGCAGGGGAGCATTTACTATCGACCTTGGAATGTCTATAATAGGGAGACTCGTAAGGGGACCACGGTCAGATTTCTTTCAAACTGACATGCGGGATTTGACTTGCAAAACCTGACTACATCAGCGTACATGCCTGGCCAGAAAAATCTATCTGCAAGTCTGACATAGATTTTGTGTTGACCCAGATGTCCAGACCAGGGATCAGAGTGAGCAACGTTCAGGACTTTGGTTCGACAAGACTCAGGGAGAATTAAACGTGAACAACACAAAACGGTCACGTAAAACTGCAGCTTCTAATGCATCCTGTGAAGTGGCTTTATCAAATAGCACTTTATACGACAGATCTGCATGTTGCAGTAATTTTAAATCTCGAGGCAATATTTCAGTCTCATCGAGCACCGGGGGAGTTAATGCTTCCGTCAGCTTAGTGCCTTGCACTTTTCTGCGGCTCTTATCTTGGCACGATTTCCTAGGCTTGTCTGCCCGAGCGACAGGAAAGTCAAAATTCTCGAAGGTCAGTTCCAGGAGCACTTCCTGCTGGGAGTGAGTTACTACAAAAGCCTTTTAAGGGTAAGTTTGCAATAGATCGACCAGCACAGGGACGTCTTTACCCAAAATTATGGGATATGGTGCGTTCTCAGCCACACAAACATTTAGACAATACGTCTGGCCAGGAATTTCTAAATTCAGATACCTCTGTCGATATGTCTCCTTGCTGATATCGAAATTTTGGCCAAGATAGCTTGTCTGACTCGGTTGTAGTGGTTGGCATCTTCCAGACTCATAGCCACGTAAGCCGATCGCATTTGGCTAGTGAGCAAAGGCAATAAATGAAGCACCCAATCGGCCTTGGGCCATCGACATTCAATTACAATCCGCTCAAATGCGGATAGGAATTGTTCCACGTCATCACTGGGGGACCAGGGGAGCATGCAGGGCATTGTGTTGTTGGCTCGTCCTCCGTCGACCTCTCGGACTGATGATGGATGTGTTTAGTCCGTTCTCCTTGGTTTTGGTAGGGTAACAAATCCCACCGCTGCCCCCATGGGTCATAATGTGGGAACCAAGGGTCTTAGGACTAGATTGAGGCCAAGGACGAGGAGAGTTTAATACACCGTGTTTATTGTGCCAACAGGGGATATAAGAACTAACCAAACAAATAAAAAACATATATACAATAAACACAGTAGCTACTAACAAAAAATAAATGCACTTGGGCAAAAAAACCTTACTGCTAAACTGGGGTCAGCTAAGTCTTACTAGGTTCAGCAGGAAAAGTCAGTCCTAGCTCTTAACAGAGTGTGACCGGGTGCATCACAGACTTGGTTGAGAGTGACATTGGGACAGCCAATCTCTGTTCATGTTTCCTGGTGTCATCGTTATTGGAGGTGTGAGCGGCAGCATGAGCACGGCTGAGCGCGCTGCATGAGTGGTCGGGTTATTACAGTGACAGACGCGATGTCCAATCCGCCAAGGACCTTCTGTATTTTAGCCGCTATGGTTTCTCTTGAGTGACGTCATCCTCCCATTTCCGGATTGCACTTATTGTTGTTGACGTTTGGTACATTGGAGTCTGCTGTTATCTCCCAATCAGGTAGCATTAGCTTTCTCACTCAGAGTTGGATGGGTTCATTGGGAAATTGTTACTGCAACTGAAAGGGGTTGATGAGCGTTCTTTTTAAATTTAGCGGGGAGCTAGTTGCATGCGGCGTAATCAACTAAGATTACGTAGTGTCCAGCTCATTTGGTACGTACTGAGTTCTTCCAATGAGGGCTGTGATCGTGCATTTATTAATATCATTCTACATTTGTAGGGTCTTCTCTTCTTTTCTCTTCTCATCTCATTCATCGCTCTCATTTGGCCACTTCTCCGTTTTTTGGGGAGTAGTGGCGTGTCAACGGATCTTTGTACCCGTCCATATATTTTCCACCTTCCTGCAATGTCTTGTCGGTGCTGTTTCCTTGTCCTTGGGCACGGCAACCAGGAAAAGGACTTATTAGTTGGGCTGCTCCGATTTTGGATCGAACAGGGGGTACTGGGGGGCTTATTGTTGGGTTCTGGTCAAAGTGGCTAGAACCCCAACCCCGTCAGTGAACTGTGCCAGTCATTACTCTCAATTTCCTTTGTTTTTACTTTTTGATAAACATTCCATATACAAGTCTCTGCTGTGCAAAACCAAGGGTTTTAAAGTATTTAACTGTATGTATCATTGTTGCTAGTTTAGCATAGTGTGACTCTGGTTGAGGAGTTCTGTGTGATTTTCTTTTTTTTTTTTACCCGATCCCATATTTCTCTGTGTTATTCTTTAGGTGCTGGGGACCCACGGGTGGAGGATCTTTTGTGGTGGTGGTGCTCTCTTGGATTGCTGTGATACAAGGGTGGAGGTTTGGTGCACGTGTGAGACCTGAAACTGCTGTGCGAGTGTGGATAAGTTCACAATGATCACTCCTGCGGGTAACCCCAGCTTTATATAATAGTCTCTTCTAGTTGTTGTAATTAGAACATATGCAATTCATCTTTTAGAACTTTTTAGGACCATTGTGATTCACTCTCCAGATGCTCACTTGCTATGGACTTGTGGTCAATGTTTGTGTCATTTTGGTAAAATAAAGATTTGTTGATTGTTCATGCTGTCTGTGTCTCCTGCCTGCTCCCTTAAATTATAGAGTGTGAATCTGTGTGTGACTTTGAAAACTCATTAGGGAGTATTACTCTGAAATCTTTGTCCTGGGATTTCCCAGATGGCGTTATCGGCAACTACTATTAAAAGGAAGCTAAATTTTGAATCCTCGGGCCCCCTAACCCCAGCCACAAGAGCTTGTGCCCTTTAAGGCAGCATTATCCGCACAGTAGCTCTCAAGTGTCCTCCAGCTTGCCTGGCTGCCTCTTCAATGATTGTGTGTGCCCTCTTTTAAAGGAGAGCTCAGGTAGGAAGAATCCAACAGCAGGTAAGTATAAGTCAAACAAACAACTCAAACAAAATATAAAAATGCTAAAATTAACTGCATACAAATTATTACAAAAGATTCAAGGGAACTCTTAACTCAAATACAAAAAAACCATTCTATTAAACTCCTTTTTGTTCCCATTTCCAGGTCCAACCATCTTGATGTCCCCTGCTGAAACGGCAAATGGTTCAGCCCAATCAAGGGAGCACAAACACACCAGTTCTCAATGAAATCATTTTAACACCGTCTCTAGCTTCACATCATTTAAGTTTTACTCTTTAATTTAAAACAGATATATAAATTTAATAGTGATGGACTATACTTAGCTCCATCACACCCAAACCTAACCCCAAACCCCCAAGATTAAGCAACATGAGTGGATGCTTAGAGTGTAATTTAATGGATATTTTATAAGCCAACCAGAAGTACTCACTTTGAGAGGAAATAGTTGGATATAAAATGGTTGGTATAAAGCTCAGGGGTATAATCTGACAAGTGTCGGCCTGTGCTTCACCTTGACATTTTCTCTACCAAGTTTTTCTAAAAAAAAGACTTCTTATGAAGGCTTTTGATGAACCTGGGATTATGGGAGTGATTGTAAAATTTTAAAACCCTAACCCTAAACCTAAAAATATATACGTTAATATGGTAGGTCTGGTTGGTCTTAAACCCTCCTCAGTCACTTGTATCCTTTCGGACCGGCGAGTGAAATAGAGGTAGGGTAGAACCAATGAAACCCAGACAGGTTTCAGAATGGCTGGCCTAGAAAAGGCTCCCATTCAAGGTTCTGTATTCAGAATTCACCTCTTCCCCCTTCTTTCCCTCTCATTCTCCTCGTTCATCAACTCCTCAAAATACTTCTTCCATCTTCTCTGCACAGTCTCCTCACTTGTTAGCACCTCTCCATCTCTATCTTTAATCACCCTTATCTGTTGCACATCCTTCCCATCTCTGTCTCGCTAATCTGTACAATTTTCTCTCACCTTCCCTTGTGTCTAACCTGGCATACAACTCGTCATATGCTTTCTGTTTGGCCTTTGCCACCTCCCTCTACACTCTGCGCTGTGATTCCTTGTAGTCCTTAGTCTGATACTTTCTTCAGTCCTTTCAATGTCCCACTTCTTTTTAGCTGCACACACAGAATATCTACCTTCCTTCTCTTTATCATGTCCACCAGCGTCTACCTTTCCCTGTCATTGTATCAAAGTTAAGAGTCCCTATTCTCAGATCTATACTCCTGCCTTTACTCTTCTCTCTCTGCCTACGAATCCTTCTTCTCCTCTCCCTCTTCGACCAACAGTAGTGAAATTTTCACCGGCACCCTGTAGGTCAACGGCACTGGTGGTGGTACTTGTTAACTCGGGCCTCGACCGATCTGGTATGGAAATTGAATTGATGACTCACTTGTTCGGTTTTTGGCATGTTTTATGCCGGATGCCCTTCCTGACACAACCCTCTCTAACCCTCTGGGATCCGCACAGAAGTCACTGGATTTGAAACTCTTGCGGCTAGATTTTTTTTTCTTCAAATAATTTTTTCTTTCTAAATACAGATATTTCATAGCTTTCTTTATCCATCAAAATTGTAACTGTAAAAAAGTTGCACAAAATACTTTTGAACCACAGTGAATTTATTCTGAGTGAATTCATTGCTTATTTTAGCGATACACTAATTCATAAACAAAGACAAAAAAACAAAAACGTGCACATTTTGCATAAAACATACCATAAACATCAAAATGAACAATTTACAACTGTGCAATAAAATTGCAATTTGCAAAAACTGTTTTGAAGATTTTTTTTTTATCATAGATAGCTTTGTATTAGGCAATTCTCATTAATATACAGTGCAATAACTAACAAAAATTAAAATTTAACTGTGGTGAAACTTCAGAACAGTAGCACAGCTTACACCTAAATATATTTATTAATATATAATAATATAAAATCCAAAACTAGTTACTATACAAACTATTTACCTTGGTACAGTATTGTACTGCACTGAAGAGTCCAAGCCAAAAGTTTTTGCCAAGGTAAAAGTCCCGGGAAGATGACGTTACGTCATGGTTCGTGGGTAATATTGGGGGAATTGATCACGTTTACAATGTGATGAGGAAATATCCTTCGTCTGCAGTGCTGTCAACTGCCGCGGTGTGGATTATGTTTTATTGTGTAAACTTTTTATGGATTTTTTGCGACTTTTACTGGTTTTCTACACACCACCTCCTGGAAAATGAGGCATGTTTCATATGTCACATGTAAGTCGAACTCCTGTTTATGATGCAAAAAGAATTATTGATCTATCTTATGTAGTTATAATTTTACAGCCATTTAAAAATTGATATGCAAATGGGATCGCCAACGCTCCTGTAGGTCTTAAAGGGTTAAGGTAAAAAAGGTAAAAACAATACTGACATTTGTTTCATATTGATTGATTAAAAAAGCTAATAGTCCATCCTCGCCATTATGGAGACTCTAGTCTCATCGTGTGACATTCTTTTGACATGGAATCCTGAATCGCATTGTGCACTAGCAGGTGGGACCTTCCACTTTTGCATTGCCTCATGTGATTGAAGTCAACAGAATTTTTTCACAGTGTCAGGAAAGGTATTTGATCTCTGAAATTTGATCTCTGAAATTACTCGCCATTTGATCTCTGAAATTACTCCACATACTTATTCAAAAAGGTTTGTGCTTATACAACTGTTTTATGCATTGAGTTTGCTTACTTGTGTATAGTTAATGGATTATTAATATTGCTAGAATGTTTTAACAATAGCAAATTTTAACGAAAACCGTCTACAATTTTTAGACGGTGTATCTCAAATATGTTTGTTTTAACCAACATTTAATTGTTCCCTTCTCTGAAAGCATCATTAAAGCTCAATAATGAGTTTCAGAAGCCAGTGTTTCTTTTCTTCACGCTGGCACTTAATGAGGTTTTGGGAGGCCGTCTGTGACCAGTAGACCAAAACAGCCCTCAAAAGTGCTCTAAACATGTTACATAAGCTCTTACATAACCCTCACGATGACTACAAAGACATCTACTGAGCAGAAGAATCTGACGATTATGTGTGACAAAAAAAAGCACAGAGGAATAAGCTTTAAACATACATTTACTTTGTGACCTGCGCTGGTTTCTGTAGCTCAGGAGCCAAAACAGAGCATTATCTGATAAGGTTGGAATGTGTTTACAGTGGAAATCCAAAATACTCAAAATGTCTCATGGTTTTATCTATTATTTGCATGTGGGACTTAGTATGAGTCAAAAATAGACTCATAGGTGTCTTATTTAAGTTACTTCAAGAGGTACAAACTTGTTTCTGTATTTTTTTTAAATGTCAACATATAAAACCCTAGAACCTATAAAACTCTATAAATGAATGCAACTATAGCCACTAATATGGTACTGTTGGCCTTTTCTAGGTGCAGACAATGCCTGAAGTGGGCCTCACGTAAAAGAGGACAATGAGCCAAATATATTCAACAGCACATGCAGGAAAATATGCTGCTTTCACCTAATCTGCACTGTACAGTCAACTCCAGACAAAAAGCTTTTTTAGCCCCAAGTTGCAGTGTTTCCAAGATCCAGATAAAGCCGTAGATGGACTGTGGGACTAACATTGGCCATAGACTTTTTGTTGTCTGGTTGTAAGCCTTTCATTTTTGCTTTGTTTTTTAACATTTTTCTTTTAGTGTGTGAGAGTTGTGGTATTTGCTATGGAAAGGACTTTGACGTTAGTTGTTTTTAGCAATATTTTTGCACTTCTCCCAAGTAAACAAAGACCAGAGACAGTAGATGGATGAATAAGTGGCTAAAACGATGTGTTAAATATTTCACAAATATTCACGAGCCAGAATCTCAATGGAAACTCAAACAGAAGCTTTCTGGGAAATCAGAGGTCAAACATTGTAACATGTTCATGCTGTACATTATTTCAGCAACATATCGACTTCAGCATTAAGAAGATGATGACGTATAATGTATTGTATAATTACCAAGATCACCAACTATTTACATATCATTTATATGAATGATTTATTTAGTTTTAAATGTTTTATACATTTTATTATCATTTGTTTCATCATTATTTTCATGAATTTTCTCCTCCTCCTCTTTCATCTTTTTCCCCTTTCCTTCTCTTTTTCTCGCTCCTTCTCCTACAGGACCAGCTCCCAACTCTTCCACCGAGTTTCCTAGGCCAGCCGGATGACATAGTCTCTCCACCATGTCCTAGGTATTACCAAGGGCCTCTTGCTAGAGAGACATGCAAAACAGATGCCAGAGCAACCTGTTACTCCAGGAAGACACACGTCAGGGATTCATTTTGTTCTGCAGTCCCTAATCATCAATCACTCATCAAGCCAATCCAAGAAGCCACCATCCAACCACAGCCATTGTTCAATCATCCTCAACCCTTAAAAGACCTTTCCTGCACCTCCTAAATGGTCAGATCTACAGTTCACACTGGTAGACTCACATACCTGGTTCCACTTCCCCATTTGCTGCATCTCTAAACATCTATTTCTCATCAAGATTCTTTTGCCCCGGTCTGGTCCTGTTCTTGTGATCTACTGCACCTTTCTAAACTCCGCCTCTGAGTGTTTGAATCCTTTGTGGATTACTCTGTGCTGCTGCGGTCTAAATAACATCTTGAACTACCTGACATCGATATGCTTCTCTTCTTCCTTTGAAAGGAACAATATACTTTTGTATATTAAGTATATGTGAGTAAGCCAGAGAAGAACTGGTGACCCCATACACATCTTTGACAACACGAATGATGTAACTGAAGGCAGCACAACGGAGCAGCGTTCAAAGTTTTTTGCAAGATCACAGTGAGACAGAGTCAACACAACCCTAAGACAACTTCACAGTGGCAGGAGTAGTAGTCCAGAGAATCTTCAGGTGAGATAGGAACTCAAACAGAATCCTAGGGTTGTCCTCTGAGCAGACAGAGTTGAGAATCTCCGGTGAGCATACATCCTCAGGTACGACTTCTTCCTCAGAATTGCATCTATAATCGGGCAGGAAAAGGTGAGTAGTGATCTAGTCAGGATGCTAACTCAAACAGCAAGCCTCAATTCACAGATGGTGATGGAAATTGTCAACACACCAGTACAGGAGCACCACAGGAACAGAGAGACATCTGATGGGGAAGCGTGAGAGAATTGAGAGGTTTGCAAGGAGAATTCCTTGGAGTCCAGGAAGTCAAGGGGTAATGACATCGACGTCAGACAAGGAATGTTGGGAGATGAAGTCCTTTTAAAGTGGAGAACTGAATGACTATTGGACATTGGTGAACAAAGTACACAAACCAAGTAGTCGAGTTGAAGTAGAGATACACTTGGTAAAATATTACTCCAGTAAAAGTAAAAGTGCTACTTTCGATATTTAACTTCAATTAAAATGTACTTAAGTATACAAAGTACTATAATTTATTTTGGCTAAAAAAGCAACCAACCTAACATATACAATGACCAGAATAATGACCAGAATGAAAATGGCTTACCTTACAAGAATTAGGAGAATTCTTGTAAAAAGAAATTTTGCAGGGCCGGGGCAGTCAGAGAAGTCAATTGAAAATGAGGGAGTCTTTCTTCTTTTCAAAGACTTACGCAGATAAGGCCACAGGTGTTGTCGAGAGTTTCTTCCATGATTTATTAAGACATGGGCATCTCAAAAACGCTGCTGTTGAACTGACACTGAGCTGCATTCACGCTAAGTAGATACCACCAAGCGGGAACCAAAACATATCAAAACAGAACGTGTGCTGCACCCCGATTGGCGGCCCATGCCTGTTTGACCAATTACGTTACTATCCACTCATCAATAAAAAGGAACGAGTAATTTTGAAAAATGTAGTTGAGTAAAAAGTAAGATATTTGACTTTTAAATGTGGTGAAGTTGAAGTAAAAAGTGTCCCCAAATTAAAATACTTGAGTAAAGCACAGATACTTGACTTGAAAAAGCTATTTAAGTGGACGGATTTACTTCTACTCACCAATGCTATTGGATAAGAGGGATCTGCAGCTGAGCAATGAGTAAAGTGAACAGCTTCACTGATCTCTTGTAGAAACCGAACAGGAGTTCATCTAGGTTGAACCAAATCCAGCAGGAACATATCCAGGTGAAGCCAGAAGATGTTGGAACCAGGATTCAAATTTAATTTCTACAGGAGGCTTTGGATGAGATTGAACCAGAAGCAGGATGACTGAGAAGTCAGAGACATAGCAGAAGACAAGAAATCATAGACAAGAACGGTGATTGACAGGGACTGAATTGTAACCTTTATGAATGGTACAATATGCGACAAGATGGAGGTGAGGCTAAATATGTGTTGAAGGATAATTGATGATAGAGGAGGAATATGTTGAATTCCTGACACTCATTACACTTTTTCAAAAGTGGCTATGCTTTGTTTTTGCTGCTTGTTTTGAACAATCTTCACTGAGAGACTGCTCATGTTTTGGATCACGGTGACTGGTTTATGCTGGTAAAAGCAGATTTGAGCTTTTCTTACTGATTTATTTATTCAGTTCTCCACGGAGGCTTGTGGAAGATGGTTTCCAGTGTTTTCTCTTGTATCAGAGTTTTTTTTTTTTGGTGTTTTGAATCCATCTGTGTCAACACTGAGTGGTGAGAGGGGATCTCCTCCACAAACAGACACCTGCAGATGGTTCAGCTGGAGCTTCACATCTGATAAAAATGTGCTCCAGAATAGCTCCAGTTCTTACCGGATTCATTACATTTGAACATTTTTAGAATAAATATAAAGTTTCTCTAAATTATATTGACTCAATACTGCAGAATTTAGAGTTATGCTCTATTCTGAGTGCAAACACTAAAGTCAGCAGTATGCATCAGGGTTATATAGGACAAATATATATATTCGAAGGTTATTTAAGCACAATTCACCCGAATGCTGTCTATTTAAAAAGTATTTATCTGTGAGGATAAATCCATTTTCTTACAAAACAAAAAAGAGATTTTTCCCATCCATCCATTTTTCTTACCAGCTGATATCTGGTCAGGGTCACAGCCAGGGTGCTGCTGGCTTTAAATCTTAAAATTAAATGATTATTTTTTTGCCTGAATACAATGCATATTGTAAACACACATTTCTTCAAAGTCTGCTGTTGATTTCAATTTCATCCAAATTCAACCACCTCAACAACCTCAACATATTGAGCCAACTTAACAACAGTTCTGTTGGCAGTCACAGTGGCTGGAAGGATCATTATTTCATTCACACACACACTATATAGAAAATAATAATACTCAGCATTGTATGTATGAAGTAGCAGTGGAGTGTAGATTGCAAAACCAAGTAGATACACAGTAGGAGATCCAATATGGCAGAAGCATGGAGAGTCAGTGGGGGTGAACTGTAGGTCTGACAAGCATTGTGGAGTTAGGATGAGCCTTTTAACTGTGGGAGAGGAATTGGGAGTGTGCACTGATTGGATGATGGGTTCATTGGAATGACTGTCTGCTGGCGCACTGAATCCCTGACACTTAAAATGTGAAAACCTGTTACTGTCACTTGAAATACTTTGATTCAGTTTTAAATGCCCAGTGTCATCTTTTAATTACTAAGCAAATAGACTTTTTGGAATATACTCATACATGTATGGTCAACAAATCCACTCAAATTTGTAACAATCAAAACTTCAACCCCCTCTCTCTTTAGTTGACTATTTTTTTACTAAAGATTTTAAGCTCATTTTTGTACTCTGTCTTTAGGCCTTACTGGAAATGAAAAGAGAAATAACCAATAATATCCAAGGCTTGGTGTCAGGAACTTGTCATTTTATGACTTTAGTTTTTACATGTTATGATTTTGTTTATCCACTAGTTGTCCTCATTTCTCCACATGTGTTGCTTGAGTCCAGTTTTACCTGATTGTTTTCACACATTCCCTGTTATGGCATGTGTATTGTTGTGTATGGTATATGTGTATATGTGTATGTTGATTATTTTTACCTGTTTCTTTGCTCGGTCATTGTTGATGATAGCCATTGGTTATCACGAGTCCTTCTTTGCTTTCCTAAAGTCTAGTTTTTTTTTCTTTTTTCTTCAGAGTTCTATGCTACATTGCATTTTTTCCTTGTTTTTTATGGATTGGTTTTCCCTGATCTAGTTATCAAGAGATTTTGCCTGTTGGCCTTTTTGTTCCTTTGTTAACTGAGCCCTATTTTATCTCTGAATTTTTTGTTCCAAATCTGTTTTTGTTTTTTGGAAATAAATCTCTGAGAGCAAGTTCCGTCTTGTTGTTGGATTCATCACCCTCTTGTCACTGAGAGACCCGGGTTCAAAGTCAAACCAGATTTCTGACAGCTTGGTGTAAACAAGCATAAATGTGAAGCTTGACACCTACCAATGGATCCCAACAAAAAGCTTGTTGGTGCAGAAGCAGTTAAATCAATGTCATGTGAACATCGTGTGCTTGCTGCGAGTTTACCTTTAACAACTTCAGAGTTAAAACTGATGCCCTTTCTTGAGTTAAACTAAGTGGTGAGTTAAAACATCACAAAGGCGTTTATCTAAAGAAACATAACCTCAGTGTAAAATAAAACAGAATTTAATACTTTTTTTTTTGCTACTAATTTAGCCCAAAACGTTGACACCATTAATGTTGATTTAAAACTGGAAATTCTGCTGTCCACACTCTGAAAGGGGAGTTTCATGTAACACATTCTGGTAGAAATTATTTCCCAAAAATGTTCCTTTCAACACTGGAATTTTGGTGTGCATGGGAGCAGGAGAAAACTCTTTAAACCTTTATTTGTCACATACACTGCTACATGCAGTGAAATAAGACCCCTCTGGCCCCAGACATAGACGAGGTGAGGACAGGCCAGTGTGGACCTCAAAGTGTGGGCCCACCTCATAAACCCTATGAGGAAACATTGGGATGTTCAAATACTGTGTATAGTTCTTACCTTATAAAGCAAAACAGAAGGAATATTCATCTTAATCCCTATTAGGGTACATGATAAATATTGATGCATGAAATGGATGCTCCAATAAGCCAAGACGTCATGTTTATCACTATCAATTACACCTTCGTTCATTAAACAAGACACAAAACAGGTTTATATCCATTACACACTTTCTAAATCTGAAAAAAAGAGAAAGTTGTAATATGTTTTCTTCTAAAATCTTACATGTGTTGCCTGGTGGTGGTCAGACTATACAAACAATGACTGCATAAATAATCACATTTAATATATGTGAATGTTTACAACAGTCGTATAGAAGAACAGCTGTGTTATTTGTCCCCCTTCATATCTTCTCTCATCCTCTGATGGTTTAAGGTCTGTGACCTTTTTCTGAACACCCCCGGGACAATGAATTTAGGGGTGGAAGCCTCTAGATCCCAGAGTGAAGCTATTTTGGGCTTTTTTTTCCTGTGTCATGTGTACACAGGTGCTGCTATTTTCTGGAAGTCAAAATCAAAGTGCACTTTTAGGGGGAACAAATGAAAATGAAAATTCTAAACATTTTAGAAGATTTTTAAAGCTATTTATAGGGAACCCTCAGACTTTTGAGAAACTTAAAGGCTTAGAATTATGAACCATACAAAATGTATTTCACAACGATTAGATGTTGAAAGAGTATTTGTGCACCCCTCCCCACATGCTTTATAATAGATAAGTGATTTCATTTGTGTTGCTTGTGAAAGTGTTAAAGTGCCCAAAAAATAATTTTATAAGAATTAAGCGTTTTATTAAAAAGATGACAATAATCTTAGTGGTGAACTGTGCCACAGTTGAAGGTATTATCATGTTTTAATTTATACAATGCTTTGAAAAAGCTAAATATTTCAACGGTTTAAACATTCAACTTTTGTGTTAAATACGGCTTTAAAATGACATTGAACTATCGTGGAACACTGAGAAATCAGGAACATCTAATGGTAATAGAAACAAAGTTCAGTTTGAGATTCAAGTAGGCTTAAAATTTCCACAGAATTTCTTATTGATGAAAAATACACTTCCCAGTCTTTAAACTTCAACAGAAGGTGGCGTGCGTCCCCCACACATCTTTGACTTCTTTAAGTTCCATTAGAATACATTCAATATGCATCACATTTTAATATAGGTTTAGGATTCTTTTAAAAATTAATATTGTAGGATAGCACACGTCATTTAAATTCTTACTTTCAACTTTCAATAAAAGTTAGGTTCTTTCAATGTTTGAACGTTGGGATTCCGAGGTCTGGCAACATTGTTAGGTTATAGTGTCAGCATTCGGCCTGTGATTCGTCTATTTTTACAATTTGTGAGAAAAATCTTTTTAAAGACAGATTTAACTTTACATCCCTTAGAGGTTGCGTTGATGTTATACTAAAGCGTGAGAGGATTCGTGATCTAAGACTCTTTTAGTATCTGGCAACCACAAGACGTTACGTGGCTTGTGCGCATGCGCGTGTTCGACATCGCCGCTGCGGAATTTACGCTGAGGGACTGGACCGACTCGCGGTGGCATCGGAGGAGTCCATAGCAACGGCGAATAAACATGAGTTTCTACAGCAGGTAAAAAACAACAACCACGGAGGCACAGTTCGTGGAAATGATGTACAAGTGACGCACGTTTGGGATTCTATGTGTCTGTTTTAACGTCGTGTCTTTCGTAACTTTGCTGTGTTCTGTTAGTGGGTCCTGTTGCGTTTCGTGCGCACTGTAATATCAGCTAAAACACGAAGCAGCACACATTATAATGCAAATAAACGTTACAATACACATCAAACCACTGACATATGAAGGTAAATTATGCAGAAGTGAATGAAGGCTGTAAGATGTAACGTTAATGATATGTCAAGGGACGTGTACCATGTATGTTAGCGGTAGAGCAACAGTTAACGTTAGCTAACGAGTGATGATAGCAAGGATACAGAACACCCCCATTAATCTGTCATTAGACATTTCACACTCCGTATTATTTTTGTTTCAATTTTCAATTCTGAAAAATATCACAAGTTGTAACGTTGCATAGATTTAACGAACCAGTTCAAACCGGGCAATTTGCATAAGAATCAGTTGGAAAATCACATTAATTTATGTGACCTGAGAAATACTGAGCAATTAAATTCAAAGTATCCGAAAAGCAGTTAGTAATGCTTTTTACTGTGATTTACTACTTCCAAAGAGAATTTTAAGTATGTTTACATCCAAAAGTATTGATATAATAATGCAATTCTAAATTTCAGGGGGAGGAGTTTGGTCACATAATTGTAACATTATGGGGGTTGCAATTTGATGCTCTTGTTGAACGGTTAATGGTTGAGAACACATAGCAATCCTAGTAAAATATAACTGCCATCTGAATCCCACGTTTCAATACCAAGCCAGAGATTCGGCAGGATTTTGGCATCTTGGTTTGTTTCATTTGAGGGTTGGGGGTTGTAATTTCGGACACTTGGGTTCGCCTTGCTTATCAAAGGGCGTCTTTGGGCTGCTGTTACCATAGTGATCAGAGAGCCCCCCTTGGGATTACCTGTGTCTGCGATCCCTCATGAGCTGCACACAGGTAGAGATGCCTCACTCCCTAAACAACGCATTCATTCAGCCAGCATGGAGACTGTGAAGAGCTCCTCTCAGCCCGCTTACAGCCGCTGGTCGTACAGGTATTGATACACATTTATATTGAAATTGCAGTAGTTAACTGTTCAAATGACACTAATGAGCTTCTAGAATTGCGTACCATTTACTGGACTTGACTAGAGGATGCTCTGTTTGTGAGGTGCGTTCACTATCAGTAAGTTGATCTGGATTACAAAATAGAGAGTTCTTCTAGACACAGTACAAGTTTAATACAGTCTTCATTCACTCAATTTTAATTTACCCTGCTGAACTTCGTTTATTAATTCTAGTTACTGCCCCAGGTGTCTGCAGGATCTGTTTGCTCTGCAGCTCACTTTTGCGGTTAATATGACCTGTTTCGTAACAGCACAGCTGTACTCGGCATGCTTTTAAGGGGCTTTTCCACCAAATTCTGTACCCTGTCTTATACTTTTTGTACCCAATTGGATGAGGTTCTAAAAGCTGGCCAAGTCCAACCAAGGTGATTCTTTTTTCGGAATAGAATGTGACAACATCCTGTTAATTGCAGACTGGTCATTTGTTGAGCTCACTGATTGGCCAGAAAGGATCATCATTGCATTCATCTTGTGCAATATAAAAACCGTGATACAACCACACAGCTTCATAAACCCAGCAAGCAAGGTTGCAAATAAAATACCACTCATTTGACGGTCTGTTGTGTGTATTGCTTCCTTAATTTTTTATGGTGGAGTTATTTATTTCTGTTGTGTTTGAATTGTCGGTGGAACTACTGTGACGTTTAAAACATGCAAACTCGGAACTGAACTGTGGTAAGTAGAGCTAAGCCATATCATGACAAGTCCTACCGTCCTAAAATCTGGTAAAAAGCTGGTTATCCCACATGTCCTAGGGTCAAAACAAACAGATAAAGATCTTAGACGCAAGCAGCAAAAATTAGTTTTCTCATTGGGTTTCTGGTGCTAAGATATAGGGCGAGGAGCCAGTTGAATTTACTTGGGTATCGATAGAATGCCTCTTGAGCGCCTTTGTTGGGAAATGTTTCAACTATGCCCTATCAGTAGGAAGTCTTGGGAAATGCTTCTTCATTTACTTGTATTAGAGAGGACTTGACATTCTCGTTGAGACTGCGGCACCAGCAACCTGGCAACAAATAAATTTAAGGAAAATGAATATATTATGAAATCTCCATCTCCAATTCATGTTATGTGATGCAGCTTAAGCCACGGGATGTAGAGGTCTAGAGGTGAGGATCCGACTTGAGATTCGTGCAAGTCTTCAGATGGATTCTCAGCAGGGTGCTCTTCGTCTGGGTCGAGGAAATATGGTTGCAATGCCGCTCCCTGCATGAAGCTGCCATTTGCTGTACAACAGATTCACTTCACCCTACACAAGGAAACAGGAAAGTAGAAGATGACAACAGAGAAGAAATTAAAGGATGTTTGTGCTGTTGTTGGCTGATCACAGGGAGCTGTTTGACAATAATGTGGTGAAAGAGAGGGTGTGTGGTGAGGATAAGGGGTGGGCGATATCTCGATATTTAAAATATATCGAGATATTTTTTAAACTCGCAATGAATTGTGGCATATCGTATATATCGATACAATGTCTATATTTAATTTTCGCCAATTTGCTTGTGTGCCTTCTCTGTGCTGTGCTCGTCCGCGCCTCCTTGCTTTTGTTTCCCCTCCCCTTGCCTGTCGTCTCATTCAACATGGCAGTGCCCGCAACCAGCCCGGAGGCTACCAGCTGGCTCCATTTTATGGAAATACTTTGGTTTTAAGTCGTCAGACGAACAACAGACAGATGTCTACTGTCGTGAATGCCGTGAAAGTTGCTGCCAACCAAAGCGCAACTAATCTCCACAATTCTATAACGCGGAGTGTAGAATATGAAAGACAGAGCGCAAGGTTTTGTAGCATCACAGAGTCCGGTGCATGTCACATAGCGGTGGACATGGCACCCATATCCGTCGTTGAACAACGTGGCTTTAAACGTATGCTAAAAACACTTGATCCCAGTCAGATACAGTTTA